>JAHWFP010154264.1:41566-59707 GCA_023313725.1 Lithobius niger | reverse complement strand
GTAGCCAACCAATTATCGCATGTGATCCACAGTCGTTTGAAAAAATTTGCCAGCCAGCTTAAAAAGACGGACGCGTCGCAGACCCCCAAAACACCGGCATACTAATGTTCATCGGAAATTCGCTCAGCAACTGAGTGAATTTGTTGTGTCTGAATTTTAAAACGAATGTAATATGTCAACACGATGTCATCCAAACTTCAAAGTAAAAAAAACTTTGAGCATGTTCACAATTTTTCATATTCACTTCTTGTGTTGCTTTTTTCAACAGGCAAGTGAAAGACGTCATAATTCTTACTGCTGCCTGTCAACTCTTGTCGTTAATATCCAACTATTTTTGGCTACTGTGGCTATTAGTAAGTATCGGTGACTTGTAAGTACCGTAAATTGCCTATTTACATATAAAATCCCGTGGGTATTGGCAAAAATCTGGAGGCTGTTAAATCCAACATAACCCAATTTTCTAACTTTACGTCTGTCCAGGGAGGACGTTAAAGCCCATCACGGAAGAGGGATGATTATGCGATCTTTCACGTATACGATCTGGATTCAATATACTTTAAAGGGCAATTACATCCATTTTGACATGCATGCTTTACTTTTAGATCACTTACACACTAAACACAAGAACTGCGGTAAGATACGTTACGTACGTCCGATACAACAATTGAATTTATTGCATCGCCAAAACACGACACGGAGACCGCTTTTGTTTTGCTGGAACGTGCAGAAATTAATGCCGTCAGATGTCACTTTTTGATTTCAACTCGCAGCCGATTGAGATAGCTCTGTTTACTGTGAGAGTTCAAGCGTCCGACGGCCAGCTAAGGGCGTCAGACGCTTGAGCTCTCGCAGCCAATAGAGCTATCTCAATCGGCTGCGAGTCAAAATCGAAAAGTGACATGTCGGCATTTATTTCTGCACGTTCCAGCAAAACAATGGCGGTCTCCATGTCGTGTTTTGGTGATGCAATAATTAAATTGTTGTATCGGACGTACATAACGTATTTTTACCGCAATTCTTGTGTTTAGTTATTGTGCAAATGATCCAAAAGTAAAGCATGTCAAAATGGATGTAAATACCCTTTAAACACAATCCTTCTATTCTCATTTAATCACACATTTTGTACTTTAGATTATCAATCCTCCAACACCAATATAAATTATCGTTAAAACTAAGTTCATCCTACATCCAGGAGAAAGCGATCCATGAGTGCTGCCACGTTCCAGTCTGAAGGAGATTTATGGAAAATGGTGATGGAAACACACGAACGTAAAATATATGAATCTTTTAGGGGCTATTGAAAAACCATGTGGTCAGCCAGGGGTGGGGGTGGGGGGAGGTCGGCTCTCGGCCACAAGTAACCACAATGGGGGAGGGGGGTTTCCAAGTAAACCACGTGGCTATTGTATTGCAGGGAAAGCCCGTATCGCCAATGGACAGGTGATTTACTGTACAAGAGGCTCTACGCATAGCATATCACTCAGCCTTACATTGTTCTTAAATATTGTTCCTATATTGACCTTAACGTCTCAGCCCCAGTCAACCGAACTGAATTTCCTGCATAGTGGTGAAAGATAAGATACCTTGGCTTGTCGTTGAAATATTCAACAACGTAAGACTATTTCCGTCACTGCTCTAAATTCATTCAAGTAGTGTACGGCTAAAATGTCGAGTGTTTCACTAGAACAATTCAATGGAGTGATGGACTACGTAATAATGAACGTATTAGCGTATTAGGTTACAATTTTCTACTTTCTGCCTCGGTTACAAATCTCGGAGTTTAGTCTAGCGGCCGTTGCAGGATCGGCAAAAACATTGGTGAAAATATTTCGTACGATGAATCGAACAGCTGCGTTTATTAAAGCGAAAGTGGAGTGTGGGGGTACTTTGTTGGGTTTCTCATGTCGAACACTATCAATTCACCAAATTTGGTACAGCACAATAACACATATTTTATGGAAGTGGTACCGCACTTGTCGAAAACACATAAATGTATATTTTTTTTTAATTACGCGGAGGAGGGAGGGGGGTGTGGCTATGACCCACGTGGTTTTTTGGGGGAGGGTCCACGATCTGGCCACAGATGACCACAAGGGGGAGGGGGGGGGGTTAAAAGTGGCTTTAAAAACGGCTACTTGGTTTTTGAATGGCCCCTTATATGACTGCACCAATACCCATACTGGATCGGATCGGTTGCGAATATTTGCAGTATCGGATCAGTATCGTTAACTTATGCAGTTGCGGCATTTTTCTCAGGAAATCACTGAGTGTCTTCTTAGCTATGTTTTAACTGTGGGTTACTATTTAAATTTTTTTTATTTTAATAATTGTTGGACGTTTGCAGACAATGACATCATTGATGAAAAATTGGGGATACAATTTTGGGTATCGGTATCAGTACTGGTGTCAGCAAAATTTTTAATACCGGTTTGGTATCGGATCGGTAAAGTTGGTATTGGTGTAGCCTTAATCTTTTATACAAAAAATGTTGAAAATTTTCAAGCAAAAGTACTGTGATTTAAAGTGAGGACATGAAATTACATTATTTTTCATTTGTGACTTTCAAGCACTTCAAGGAGGTAGGCTCTTGCTCCACCTGTAACTTTAATACAGGCAATTTTCGGTAATTGGATCTGCCTCGGTTTGTTTTACATCATTTAACAAATCTTTTGTGTACGTTGCAGGCTCCTGGCCGAGCGCTATATTTGTTGTGGGTCAACATATTGGCTCCCTGGTTTTTCCAGCCAGCTCCTGAAGTAGATGACAAGAAACAAAAGAAAATGGACAGAAGAGCACAAAGGAGGTTTCAGCAATAAACTTGATATCCAATAATTATAAGTGTAAAGTTTTCTGTTTTTTACGACCATCTTTGGACTGTGGTAACGGGTTGATGCAACTTGTGGGTTTTTTTGTTGTTTTTATTGTCTTGGCTGTTAATATTATTCATAAATACCGTAAAGACAATTAATATTAAGGCAGTATTGACAGCCATTTTTCTGCGGAACAATCTCCTTTCGTGATCATGTACCGAATTCCACTTTAGTTCACTACTTAAGTGGGCATGCAGATTGAACGGTGATTTCGTGAGAATCAGTATGTTAGAATAAGTATATTGTTTTAACTTCATCATATGCTTTCTAACTTAGGAAGTTCATACTATTGAAGCACTCCCACGCAGACTGAAAATAGCATTATGAAGCTGTTGTCGTTAAAGGGCAATTACATCCATTTTGACATGCATGTTTTACTTTTGGATCACTTACACAATAATAAAACACAAGAATTACGGTAAGAATACGTTACGTACGTCCGATACAGCAATTTAATTACTGCATCACCAAAACACGATACGGAGACCGCCATTGTTTTGCTGGAACGCGCTAAAATTAATGTCGACATATGTCACTTATCTCAGCTAAGGCCGTCGGACGCTTGTCTCAAGTAAAACATGCATGTCAAAATGGATGTAATTGCCCTTTAAGAAAAACTTGTTGGTTCGATTTTATTGAAGTTCACATTGAGCCGCACCCACTCGGTTCGACTTTGTTCTGTTTGGCTTGATGCCTTAATTCCTTCGCAACAATTCCGTTTTTTAAATCCCAGTGAAAAACTACTTTCCATTACGATATTATTCATCATGAAGATACCGTCTTTATTTTAAAGTAAAGTGGACTATAGTAAACAATGTTGCAGTAGGCTTAGCAGAGTTCAGGGAAACATTTTTTGGACACCTAAAAATTGTTACAAATGAGGATTTTTGTTCATGTGTAGCGACTAGAGATGCACCGATCTTGGCTTCGGACATCAGAAATTGGCCCTTTTATGGTACATCGGTCATCGGAACATCTGCCTTGGTTTTAGGCAGCAGATGTTGAAACAACGGAAATCCACAAATTTGTAAATCATTTCGTGACAGATGTGCTTATAACTAATGTTTTGGAGCTAAATTTTAGACCTACAGAAAATTTTAGTTTTATTTGACTCGATGAAAAATGCAACTTAGCTTCACTTCACTTCACTTTCTTAAACATTAGACCACGAGAAATCAAATCGGATATCGGCCGATGTTTTTTCAATATCGGAATCGGCATTTTAGCACATCGGTGCATCCCTAGTAGCGACACGCTTAATTTTCACTGTACAATTTTGCATTGTTTTAACTTAATGAGATGACTTTTGCATTAATGAAAAGTTCTTGAGATGTTCTCGGTACAATTCAAAAGGTATATGAGAATGCAGTTTGTACGCTAGCTGGAAAAATTGTAAAAGTTTGCAATTTATTTAGGCCTTTTTCCAGGCCTTGAAAACTATGAATTTTAGACAGATTGCCTATATCACACTGGAAAGCTTGGGAGTTAACTCGCTTCGTAATTTTCAAGGAATCAATTCGGGGTGTTTTATACAAAAAAATACTGTATATCAACTTGAAAAGCCTTCATTCTTGTAAACATTGTGTCTACATTCCAGTGGTTGAAATCAAAATCTCTCACTTTCTCTCTTTTATGTCGTACAGTGTTTGCTTCTCTTGAAACACATTCTCCCACTGTGCAGTTGTTAATTGCAGGTGTGTAACGTGTTAATTTAATGTCAAAACAAAACGCGTTTAATTTAGCATTCTAATGCAAAATTGGGATACTGAACCTGAACATTGGAATACTCGAGCCTGAAAATTGGCATGAAAAATGGAATTTCTTATCCTGAAAAAAATTGGAATTTGGTTTAAATGATGTACAAATCCTGAAAGTGTCGTTATTGCTAAAATTGGGGAAAGTCTGGGTGAGTTGATAAAAATCCTAAAACATTGATATATGTGGAGCCATTTAGATGATGTATTGGGCCATTGGTGATGTGCCCGAGGTACCTTTAACTAGTGTTTGGTGTTACCAGCCATTTTTCAGCTGGTACCGGTACCAAGCTTAGTACCCAGGGACTTGGTTTTCCTGATACTTATGAATGAAGCGATATCTTGTATTATATGTTGCTAAGACCCGATTTTTAAATAATACGATATTATATTGAAAAAATATGTTGATAATAGCTAGTATTTGTGGAAAGAAAATATTGATTTCTAATTGCCGTTGAAACTGGCATTACCTGTAAATTTTAGCATTCTTCCCCGAAGTATGCCTTTCCTTAGAGGATTGAAAAGAAATGTAGTGGCCAGCTCCGTAACCACACTGTGTATGCGTAAGTGTGCAGTGCCTCCATTTAGACAATGATTCAAGTCGATTGTCATCCATTTTCCTCTAGCGTGCGCTGCAAGCACACGCTCCCGCACTTTCCCTGCATTTCCTGGATCGGTCCTTTCGGACCGTACCATCCCATTCCCCAACCACCTAATCCACTGCATCGTACATCCCAATTTCTGTTCGCCCACTGATCCGAACTCGTAGACAATTCAATAACTGAAACGTACCCTGCTCTTCCTGCCGCAATCCATCATTCCACGTCCAATCCCGTTTCACAACCTGATCCAGAAGAACAGTGTTCATTGCTTGGTTCAAGATGGCTGCCCGCCAAACGCCTCACAATCCGTCACCTGCCAATCCGTGTTGTATGGACAATCCACCGATGATAACATCATCGGCTCTCCCTACAACAATCCATCGTTTGCATTGCAATCCTGTTCTGCGACCGCCTTTTCACTCTAGATGACTGCCCCCTCCCCGACGCCTCGCAGTCCGTCGCCTGCCAATCCGAATTCTGTAAAAACCCAGCGACTGAAACGTCTACTGCTGGTCTCTCAGTAATCGATCGTTTCGCATCCCAGTCCTCATTTCGTGGCCTGATCCAGAAAAACAGCGACCGTATCCTCATTCAAGATGACTGCACCTCCCAATCCCTACTGGACTGTGCGATCCGTGAACTCAAGCACAAGCAATCCCCATTCCACGTCAAGTCACCTGCTTCAACACAACGGTCTTCTCACAATCGGAATTTTCTTCCATCCAATCCGTTGTCCTCTTGATCCACTTTGACCTGTCCACCTTTCAAGGCTCCAGATTTCCACAATCCGCTCTTTTCACAACTTCCGGATTGCATGCAGCACTTAAGCGGATCGCACCATGACCCGATCCAGTAAAACTGAATTGTTTCGCTTTCAGGATGGCGGTTCCATAAACCCACTGCTCATCACCGACCGGTCCGAACTCCTTCAACAGCAAGCCAACACATCTATCCATGATCCACGATCCCGTTTTCCACAATCCATCTTTTCTCATTTCTCAGATTGCCTACGAACGTTCAAGAGAATTGCACCATGGCCTGATCCAGCAACACAACGACTGACTTTTCTTCCAAGACGGCCGTTTTATTGCATCGCAACCCATTTGTACCGCCCTTGTCGAAATGAACAACCTTAACTTGCATTTCAAGTCACACTTCAATGGATCGTGCGATCCGTGAGTTCAAGAACTAGTCAATCAACAGCAATCCACCTTCGTCATCTCACTACCAGTCCTATACACACAATTGAATCACTAACACGTCTTCACCATCTCATAGGCGTCTCCACTCGCCAAGGCAATCTTTCCCAGACCAATCCGACCCAAACAACAACAGGGAATGACAACGTTTTTATTTAACCATCCGCCCCTCTGAAAAGGAAACGGCGCCATCAAAGCCCACTCTGTTCCATCTCTTCTTCCACTAATCTTGATCCGGCCTCGGTCCTTAACACCTCATCCCAACGACTTACCAACGCCGGCTGGATCTTACCACAAATCCACTCACCACACCTGACGACCGCTCGCAACACACTGGTGCAATCCATCAAAACACGCTCAACAGCCAAGTTCCAACTTCAC
This sequence comes from Lithobius niger, assembly GCA_023313725.1. Lineage (NCBI taxonomy): Eukaryota > Metazoa > Arthropoda > Chilopoda > Lithobiomorpha > Lithobiidae > Lithobius > Lithobius niger. Next base: position 52,901 of record JAHWFP010154264.1, on the reverse strand, counting down.
CTGCATCGCACGCTGCTTCCCTTTCCCACAGTTCCCCACGCGGGCAAAGGCGGGAAAAGAATTCACCATTTTTTATACGGAACCTAGGCCGTCGTTTAACAAAAATGGGACCAAAACAACGTGATGGCCTTTGTCGTTCTGGTTTTGCGTCGATTGCAAATTACCTCTCAGATGCTCAAGAGGATTTACTGGAACCGGCGATCTGTAATTGCCTCGCACTCGCATCCAAAAAGAAGAAATTCGATCCGCATCCAGCATGCCAATTTCACCAAACATGTGATTATCACTTACAAAAATGTACTATGTGCAACAATAGATAGAGACACTTGGGTTCTTATTCAGAGCAACCATCTAGCATCTCGGAAACGACTTCAAAAACAACAGGAAAACAAATTCAAGAATCCATCAAGGATAGGTACCAAATTAACTGCAATTATCCCCTCCCCCCACACTGGGAAAGACATTGCATCCACCACAGTGCAAACAAACACCCCCAAACACTCTTGCCACAGTTCAAGTGTCAAACGATCACCCTACACCACGACTAGCCGTTCCAGCCACTCTAATCACTTCAACGGCTTCAAAAATATTGGGCTCCTCATCATCTTCTTCAGCTACCACCTCGTCATATGACTCACCAACATCATCATCGAAACCAACTACCCACCCGTGAATCCACTCCATAAGTCGCATCGGGGCCACAGGCTTCCAAACCAAAGACCAAAACTTTGCCCCCATCAACACTAACCCCTCTGTCTATTCAACCCCCGATTCCACCTGACAAGGAGAAAACAACCCCAGCAACGAACATAACGCTGCAGTCAAACATGCCATGTGCACCTTTCCTTTGGGCTCGATCAACCCATGAACCCGGTCGAACCTCAAACTAACCCCTTGATTTCATGGACCACGCTGTTCTACAAGAACAAGTAAAAAAAAATCTTCACCTCCCAAAGAATTGTGTAACCCAATTGCATCACAACATTCAGCCCATAACAGACCATTTTCAAAAACTTGCCAATAACTTCTCGAAGTCGTGAAAAGAGGATTAACGCTATGCCAGAAAAGAAACAACCAAAAACAATGATTGGTTTAGCGAATTTTCGGTAGTATAATATGCTTACAGAGAACATCCACTACCTTCATCAGGCAAAAAGTGTACGAGCACGCACAGAAATACGACTACATGCTAGAGTTTATGTTTGAATTTCGCCGCCGTTGGCCGTTTGGATGGTGCTGCCATCTCGTGCTGCAAACTCGTGCTGCTCATTCGTTGTTGATGTAGGAGTCAGCAGTTTGTGCCATTTCTTGGAGAGGCTTGCTGTCAGTTCAGGTGTAGTGATTTTCTGGATATTTTTATGTGCTGGTTCCTGTAAATTCATGAGTGGTCTTCTTTTAGACTGCAACAATTGAATGGCCATGCATTCTAGGGCTTGGAGGTGTGCGTCACTGGAGGTGTTAGATGTGAGGAGCACGTGTGTATTGTTCCAGGCGATGTCGTGTTGGAACTTGACGTGATGCATGGCGACCCCATTTTGTGTGTCTTTTTGATCAAGTGCTAGCATGTGCTCGTGGACTCTTTTGCAAATTCGCCTTCGGGTTTCGCCGATGTAAATAGCATCGCATTCGGCACATGGAACAGCATAGACCGCGTTTCGAATTATTGGGATGCCTTCTATCGAGTGGGAGGCTGGGAGCACTTCGGGTCTTTGCGAGATATGGGGTTGCTTCGGAAGAACTGGGGTAGGTGGTAGGTCGCCGGATGCTTGTCTAAAAGCGAGTCACATCTAACACCTCCAGTGACGCACACCTCCAAGCCCTAGAATGCATGGCCATTCAATTGTTCCAGTCTAAAAGAAGACCACTCATGAATTTACAGGAACCAGCACATAAAAATATCCAGAAAATCACTACACCTGAACTGACAGCAAGCCTCTCCAAGAAATGGCACAAACTGCTGACTCCTACATCAACAACAAATGAGCAGCACGAGTTTGCAGCACGAGATGGCAGCACCATCCAAACGGCCAACGGCGGCGAAATTCAAACATAAACTCTAGCATGTAGTCGTATTTCTGTGCGTGCTCGTACACTTTTTGCCTGATGAAGGTAGTGGATGTTCTCTGTAAGCATATTATACTACCGAAAATTCGCTAAACCAATCATTGTTTTTGGTTGTTTCTTTTCTGGCATAGCGTTAATCCTCTTTTCACGATTTCTTTAGCCAGAGTGAAATGAGTCTGTCGGCTTTCAAAACTTCTCGAAGATGGCCGATTCCGGAAAACGACTCACAACTGAAAAACATGAATTAAAACAAAAAATCGCCAGGCTACGCCTTACACTGGATCAAGTCAACCTAGCCCGTAAGAAAGTATCACCCTTACCGGGTTCCACACAACGGAATTGGCTCCTTAATCGTTGTGTATTATCATCGTCTAGACGACCAGCTTACAGTTTTTCACCAAGACCCACCCCACCATCAGAAGATCCCAATGTGATCCCGAAAGACCAACGCCACCCAAAAAGACACAGGCCCGCAACGGCGACGATGACCACCTCTGCAACTCTCTGCGTCACCAAAACAGATCCTAACATGACGATCCATCCAAGCGCACGCCAAATCAAAGCATCCGGAAATGTGCCCAACAAAATCTCAGGACGTCCCGCCACCTATTCTTGACTCTCACGAGAAAAACAAACACTTCTGTGGATTGAAGGCAACCGCGCATTACCGGAAGAAACCTTTGTTTCAAGACAGATTTGGCAATACAACAACGACGAAACCCCGCTATACCAAACATGATGAAGGTTTCAGACAAGAAAACACGTCCCCTTCCCTGCACTAACTGTCGCTTACGTGCAAAAGGTTACGCTTTCGCCTTCTATTCAAGAAAACAAGTAAATTAAAGTGAACCTCCTTCCAAAATTCACAAAATAACCTCAACTAGGCCCGGAACAAAGCTTCTCCAAAGTGAACTCCCACGTCCACCCTGGATAACCCTTGTTCCCACCTCAGCCCGAAGAACAATTGTTCTCCACCACCACATCGAAATAAAAATCAAATCTGTGCTTCGCCAAGGTGAACCCACACACCCTCCACAGCATACTCTTGCACCACAAACAATTAATAAAACCTTTGGAAAATTCATCGATCCGAAACACAAGACTGCCCATCAACTAACAAGTGAACCAACTACAACTCGGACCATTCCATTCGCACGACAACTGATCCACAACTCCAGTCAAAAGGATTCATCACAAGAAGACATGTCCTCCAGCTTGCTCTAAACCAGGTATTAAAGAAAAAACAAAATCCAACAACACTTCAAGCCTGAACCCACGGCGCCGAACCGTCACTCAACCTTTGAATCTTCTGCCAACGGTTCGTCTCGGGACAGCAACTTCATCGACCAGCTCGTAACCCTAAGGTGCCCCGTCACGCGGTGCCCGCCACCTGCTTTGACAAGGTCTCGGGTGAATGCTAAAATTCACAGGTAAATGGTTAGTTTTAAATGGAAATTTTCCCGGCCCTCCTGTCTGGCCGGCTGAAAATGTTTTCTATTGCCTAACAAAAGCATACATTACCTTCACGTGCCCAACCTCCCCTTTTGAGTCACCATCTGACAAATCGAGAGGAAAATGGATGACAATAGACCCGAATCATTGTCTAAATGAGGCACTGCACACTTGCGCATGCACAGACAGTGGAGTTACGGGCTGGCCTCTACACTTCTTTTCAATCCTCTAGGGAAAGGCATACTTCGGGGAAGAATGATAAAATTCACTGGTAACGTATATTTTCGTTTAGGCAATAGAAACCATTTTCAGCCGGCTAGGCAGGAAGGCCGGCTAAATGCAGTTTTTTTTCCCTGATTAAAGCTTAAAATATCTGTTCACCACATAGTTGTAAAAAGTTTTTTTTTTACATGCATAAACCGCCTTCTAAAATTTCTATTTAACTTACTAGCCAATTAAAAATGCAAATACAAACAAACGCTGGTTGTAGCATCAAGGAAGTCCAAAGTTGGCTCCACTCATGCATTGTTTAGAAATCCAATTTTACAATTGTTGATCATCAACTGATTGTTACACCACTTTGAGGCCTACAACAAGGAGGACAAGGGTTAAATAAACTGTTGTTATATTTAGCACCTTTAGGTATTTTGACAGTGCATGCTATACCACCTAACACTACCTTTAACTCATCATGGTTTAAAAACAGTGAGCGAAAGCACTGCGCAGGCAGAGGCAGCAAACACTAATCTTTTGAAGCATTTACTGTACTGTTTTCAGAGCAGCCATGTCTTTCTCAAATTAACCATAATTGGAATTCGTCAGTACACAAAAGTGGCGAACTCGAAATTTGTACCATTGCTTTTGCAGTCCTTGGAAGTTTCTAAATTGTGTAAAACGGGTTGTAAAAATCTGATTAAGTCACTAAACAGTTAATTAACTTGTAACTCAGTTGACTATGTTCTAACCCCTGAGTCGACATCTTTGATTTACAGAGACAAATATTTATTGTGATGTTTAATACTTAGAATGAAGATGACCAGAAAAAGAAGAAAAAAAAGATTGGAAGAGGGGTCGGGGGGGAGATAGTCGAAAAATTCAAAGCAAGCCATGTATGCAACTTGAACTAAACTCGTTGCTCGTATCTATATACGAAAAATTCGATTTTAATGAAAATGGATAACCTCGCCAATTTGTGGCCGATTTGGGCATTCCATTATACCAAATTCGTTTGCTCAATGAGAAATTTCTGGTGGTGTAAAAGATAACCCAGTAGCTCAAGTCGATTTTAAGTTCATGATGAAAACTGGAAAGCCATTTTGTAAACACTGACCCAGACAGTCAATTAAGGGGTATCTTTCTGTTATCCTATCAGATTGAGGAAGCTAGACGACACAATACATTCACCAAATGCTCAAAGTTCTTGACTCGGAACTAAAATTATTTGACATACTCACATTTGTGACTAAACTGTTTTGGTTTTATATCAAAATTTCAGTCATGTTAAGGAAAAAACTTTGAAAAATCGAGTTTTTCGGTACAATTTCGATTTTCGATTAATAGAGAATGCGAGACGATAAGCATAGAAATCTATGATTTATGGTTAAACCAAAACTTAAAAGCTTTGGTAATGGTGTGAACAACATTTTTCCTTTGTTTCATCATAAAAATGTTCTCTTTTCTGTTCTATTTTTATCTCAGAATTTTTTCCTGGAGTACAATTTGTACTTAAACTATGGAACTGTGATTTAAGCAGGCTAGTTTGTTCAATTTACTTTTGAATTTGGTTTTTTGAAATGGAAGCATTTGCAAGGCAAGAAATGTTGATTTTGACAGCTAAAGATTGCTGTTTGGGAAGAGCAGCTTAACGAAATGGGTCTAGGTGAATACACCTCTGACAAGCATCCCCTATCGCTACACTCCTATTAAATATGCTGTCCCCCCCCCCCCCTTCCGCTCAACTTGGTGCAATATCTTTACTATAGTGTAATAGCCTACCACTTTAAAAACTTCTTTTACAATAAAAATATTTTCAGATATTTGATTGGTTTGTATGCCTGGTTTGTGTACTCCAGCTGAAGTCGGTAGAACTTGTGTCAGTATCCCCATGCGCAGGAAGTGTTTGCCAATAATAAAGTTGTTGTAACCTGGATTTTCAAGTAAATTAAAATATTTTTTTTTTTTTAAAGGCTAACATTGGTAACATTAGGGCTCTGGACACTGAATAGGTTATGTCTAGTGCAGTGGGGTTAGTGTATACCACTTCTCTCATTTTCTAAAGTGTGTGATCTTGGAATTTGGTTTTCTATCAATCTCAAAATCATCCCTCTCTGCTTCTGCCGATTCTAGATCAGCCATTGTTGTGCATCACTGTTTTATTTCTGGTGATGTCCCTATTAAAGGGCAATTACATCCATTTTGACATGCATGCGTTACTTTTGGATCATTTACACAATAACTAGACACAAGAATTGCGGTAAGAATACGTTAACGTACGTCCGATACAACAATTTAATTATTGCATCACCAAAACACGACATGGAGACCGCCATTGTTTTGCAAAATTAATGCTGACCGATTGAGATAGCTCTATTGGCTGTGAGAGCTCGAGCGTCTGACGGCCTTAACTGGCCGACAGTTGTGGTGGCCAGCTAAGGCCGTCGGACGCTTGAGCTCTCACCGCCAATAGAGCTATCTCAATCGGCTGCGAGTCGAAATCGAAACGTGACATCTGTCGGCATTAATTTCTGCGCATTCCAGCAAAACAATGGCGGTCTCCGTGTCGTGTTTTGGTGATGCAATAATTAAATTGTTGTATCGGACGTATGTAACATATTCTTACCGCAGTTCTTGTGTTTAGTTATTGTGTAAGTGATCCAAAAGTAAAGCATGCTTGTCAAAATGGATGCAATTGCCCTTTAAGATCTGGCCATTCATGGTTTTCTCTCCACATAAAGGTTTGTAACGGAATGCAGTCTTCAAAGGCAGTCTGGATCGAAATCCAAAAACCTTCACACAATCACAACAATTCTTCTCTTCATCATCCCTGGTAATCTATGAATTTATAGATTCCCATCCCAGATGTCTCAAACCAACCATGGGAGAATAGATACCTAACCACCCATCTGCAGTGGCATAGCTAAGGGTGTGCAAACGTGTGCAATGCACACGTTGCCCTCAGCGTTCTCACACGTTGCCCTTTTCGCCAGTAACTACCTATTTAGTATTTTCCATAGGCACCAGGCCTTGCACATGTTGCCTTCTGCCTAGGCACATGTTGCCCAAATTCCTGGCTATGCCACGGCCTATCTGCCAACAACTGTTCACATCTTAGGAAGCTTGATGACCCATTTACGACGAAGGCCAATGACTGACCTCCACTGTTCATTATTCTGTTGTGGACGATCGAGCTTGGACACCTGTCATGTCAACATCTTGGACAAACCTCTTTGGAGACATGTTCCCTCCATTCAACTGTCTACACGAATCGATGCAGATATTTGAAACAACACCTGGTCTGTTCATCTTGTGAACTCCAAAATTGGCCAACAGCACGTTGTTTTTCTAACTCCAACTCCCTGATGGACAGCGTGAGGAGTCTGCCTGAAACTCAAGACCTTCTATCCTAAAAAAGAGGAAGTCAATTTCACCCAAATGCCAGCACCTTGAAACTACACTTGGGGGATTATATCATCAAACTTTTCAAGGAGGCAGGAATTCTTGAAGAACAAGTCGTTAGAATGCAGACAAAGCATTCTGTGACTACAATTGACGACAACCAATAGAAGTGGTTTCATTAGTGTCACCTATGCAAATTCAGTCCAATGATTCCCTCCCCCCTCCCTTTGCATGATATACTATGTTCCTAACTGCCCTCTTCAACTCAATGCAAGACGATGGTGTAAGCAACAAAGTTTTCAGTCTGTCACTTTATTGCCATCGTGGCTTCGCTAATCGAAAGCTCAGTTACTTATACCCCTACTTTTTTTTTGCTTTTCATTGTGGCAGGGCTACAGTCTTCCTACATTACCTATTTTTTTTATAGGATTCCTATAGATCTCCTATCAGTCATGAAATGCTTCTATATTTCCTATATTTTTCTGTTCCATACTAAAATACTAGCCGAGTCGCTCGCTAACGCTCGCTCATTCGGCCGCATCTCGCTTCGCTCGAGGTTGTTTCTTGTTGTAACACTTATGCGCAGACGGACAGTTCCACACCAAAAGCAAATAGTCAAATGATCAAGCAAATGATCAGTGTAGTACGTGTTTTTCATACGGTTTCAGTTCATAAACAAACGAGAACTGCGTCTACTCTTTCTTTTCTCTTTGTTTATACTCATTCGCCACATTTGATAAGATTCACCAGATTCATTTTAACTAATGAACAAATATTTAGCCTACTACCTACTACTGTATTTAGGAAAAAGTGCCGTTTCTGATGACAAACGCTGATTTCGTTCGCTTCGCTCACTCGGTCAACGCAAACATTTCCTCAGAAACGTGACTGAATAAGTGTAAATTCGCCGACGTTCATCAAAAACAGTTGAGTGAGTTGACATTTTTATCTATAAATAAGTGTAACCACCAAGAACGACACATCATTTGTAATTTGTGCTAGTAGTACACTTTACAAGGGTTTTCTTGTTTCACTTATTTTAAAGAAAGTCAGGCCTACACGCAGCACGAAATCATATCCAGAAGTTATGCGTATTTACCACAATTATATGCTAGACTGCTGAGTAGAGCACCAGATAATGGAATACTGATCGAATGTCGACGTTTTACAAATACAAACATAGAAATATTTCTGACACCCTGTACTGTTAGCAATATAGTTTAAGTAGGCCTAATTTAGCAGTCAATTTTTTCGTATATTTAATTAATTTCTTTTAAATTTACAGCCAAATTTGGCAGTTTGAATTTGAAATATCCAAAATGAAACTCCAACAGTGAGCTGCACGTGCCTCATTCTTGAATGACAACTATTCGGACTGCCAGCCGTTCTCCCGCTGACAACACTACTGGCCCACGCGACCCCAGAGACGACAAACACACAGAGACGCGTCACTGCCATGCTTTTGGGTGCTGCGCGCGAAGAGGAGCAAGACTGCCAGCGCTCCTGGCGTAAACAACGTTAAACTGCCAAGGTCAACTAGCGAAGTATACAAACGAGTATGAAATTGCTACGATACTGTGCACTGTACCAGTTTCTTTTCTGACTATACCAGACAGTTATCTAGAAATGTGTTTACTGTAGAGGCGTAAGGCTACGAAAGAGGCATAAGGCCATGAAAAGGCATAAGGCAAATAACGCAAAGACATAAGGCAAAGGCATATAGGGGCACGAAAATAATTACCTTCGTTCTCATACAAACCAAAGTCAATGCAGGCGAGCGGCGTCCTCATGAATTATGAAGCGGTGCGCCGATTTTTTTTTAATGGTGGGGGAGGGGGGGGGGAGTGGCAGAAGGATTTATTATTCTTTTTCTTATATGGAGCTTCTTTACAAAATGTAATGAAATATCGTGGAAAACGCATATTTTGTGTCTGGTTCTTGCAGGCATGAAACATGGCCGAATTTCCTGGGTTTTAATGGGTGGACTGTAAGAGTCGAATTAAATAATGCATGCTACCCCCAAAAAAAAAATGAACAATGATAGCAACGAAAATCTCTATAACAGATTTAGTTATTTTTGTATTTCTGTGTTTATTAAGCTGTAAAGGATGTTGATTTCCTTGCTTTAATAAAAGTCGGTTAAACTAGTTATGGCCTGCAATTGAAATCAAGAAATAACACTTGTAGTTTGCAGCAAGTATCCAAGTTAACAAATGCAGGGGGTGTTATTTATGACGAATCGTAGTCTGTCAACAGCCAACGTAGTGTGGAAAGCACACTGCTGTAAAACGACAACGAACAAAAAATTAAAAACAAACCAAAAAAATAGGCAAACTATTAGTACACAACAGACTACTATTTAACGTAACAAAGTGAATAAAAAGCAAATGATCGCAATTTGACGCGCGCGTAAATTTTTTATTTATTTGACGCGGCCAATAATTATTGATGCAGGCGCTCATGTGAACCAATGTTATTTTTGTCGCAGCCTAATCTTTTTTCTTTTTCTTAAAAAAAAAAAACAAACATTTTATTGATAACACAAATTTGACAAACTAAGTAGGCCACAGTGCGGTTTACTGTAAAGGCGTAAATGTATAAAAAAAAATCATTTTATTGACAAACACACAAAATCGACAAATTAATTCACAGTATGGAAAACCTGGAAAACCGAAGAACGATAAGCCGCTATTTTTCCTTCATGAATTTGAACAATTTGGCGCCGAGCAATACGTTGAATGGCTGACCTTGTGCGCATTGAAGTTTGGTAAACTTTGTAAATATGTCGAATAAAAAAAATATGTAAGGTAAGTAACATATTCAATCTCAATAATACGGGTTAGAAACAATTAAGATTCATAACTATTGTTGGAAGATCAAAGAAGTTGATTTCCTATTCGAAGCCATTACGGAGACGCCTGCCTGGCCGCCACGCGGAGGTTTAACGTTGGCTCCGTTAGAGGCGCTGAGTGCGCGCGCGCGCAGCACCTATACCATAGCTCTGACGCGTCTCTGTGTGTTTGTCGTCTCTGGCGACCCTTACATGGCGCAACAATTATGGACCGCCATCTCAGCAGGAACATTTTACATTCCGAAGCTAACAATCAAATTCGAAAAATTCGTTTCTACAATGGTCCAAAGGGGGTTTTTCGCTTTTTTCGAGGAGAAAACTTTTACCTAGAACTACGAAAATACGCCTAAACAATATCCGGAGTAATTTCCTACTTCCAGAGGAGAAGACATACATATAAACCGACAAACCGACCGTAAGTTTTTAATGATTAAGATTGCCATTTTTAGTGCTACATTCATTATTTAGATCCTAAAAGAAGAACACCGATCTTCCCCTTTCGTGGCACTGCACCATGGTATGAAAACGAAACGTGAGTTGGTCAAGTACCCAAACACTGCTAAGTTAAGAATGTACCGGCCAGGTTGGGCACGGGAAAGTGATTTTTATCTTCTTATTGTACTAGCTGAAAACTCGTAAAAAAAATGACGGGTTATATACCGATTTCACACGTAATAATACGTCGCGTGTTGTGGCCGTACCGTACCTGCCGCTCCAAGCCGCTCTGCACCACGGCCACGTTCCCAGCGCGACTTGATTTCACACGTAATAAATACCGAAACGTGGCCGGCCACGTTTTTCGACTGCTCTCTGACGGTGAAGCTTGGAACCCAACTACGGAAACGAAAATTAAAGCAGACCGAATTGAAATTTCGGCAAATGTTGTTCGTTTGGCCACCTCAACCGTATGCGAGAAAAGAAAAACTTGAAAAAAATGTTTAAGGAAGATATAAAGATAACTGTCGTTTTTGTTTTGTTTTTCCTGTTGTTGTTAAATGATAAGTTAGGTTAGTCGCCTGGCAAAAAAATTAAAGGCAAATTTTGGCATTTTAGTTCATAAAAACGGTTTAAACTGATTTTTAACCAGTTACCACAATTGTTTTTGTAGCGGATAAAGTTTTTTGGCTACAATATAGGCAACAAGTAAAAAAAATAGACAACCGTACGTCGGAAGAAAAACAGTAGAAATATGAGGAATCTACACTGTTAAAATATTCGGTTTGTTTATCTGTGTGCCCTTCTATTCCTCCAGAAGTAAGGCCCGTAGAAAGATAAGAGTATAGTGCCAAATGAAAGATAATTAAATTATGCTTCGGATAGGCCTATTTCCATTGTTCTAATTTGATTTTTTAC
>JAHWFP010154264.1:19488-36566 GCA_023313725.1 Lithobius niger | reverse complement strand
CGGCACGGCACGCATCAGATTTCAGACGTAATAATTAAAGCGAACCGCTCCGCTCCGTCCAGTACCGAACCGCGCCGGCCACGTTTTGAAACGTGGCCAAGCTGGAGCGCAAAATCACGGCCACGTTCGGCCACGTTTGGCCACGTTCGCTTTATTTATTACGTGTGAAATCAAATTGCACGGTTCGGAGCGGCACTGCACGCTTTATTTATTACGTGTGAAATCGGTATTAGTGTTAACTGATTGAATATGAGCGAAAATTGCGTACTGAATAGTGAAATTGAAATAGGGCTAAAAAGGGAAGTAGGCCCAAAAGTAGGCGTAATGCCCAAAACCCGAAAAACGACCTTCCCAGGTCAAAGTATATTGCCCTATAAGTGTGAGAAATATCTGACGACGTTAGGCCAGAGTTGTGCCTTTTGTAACGGCGGACGCTACGACGGCTTAGGTGCTTATAATGCCTCCGGTTGCCCTGGTGTACATGGAGTTTGTCTAAAGTTCTACGGTGTTTACGACGACTTTTACGGCATAAGCACAACTTTGGGCTACAGTCCCAGCATGGGGGATGGAGCGTCGGGTCCTAATTAAAGGTGCCTAACCTTAATACTGTTGGTAATCACTGCCACCAACGGTGGAATTTAAATGTTTATACAAGCTAAAATACAAATGGGCTACATAGTTATTTTACACGTAAACAATTAATCAAGTTAGCAAACGAACTGAAGCTTAAAACTCCTGGTTTTATTTTGACATCAGAGAATGAAAGAACCACTTTACATCAAAGTTTACTTCGGAAAGCTTTTGAATTAAATTATTTAAAAGCAACAAGTTGAATTTACATTTTAGTAATTCACATTTTTCTCAGACCAACAACACTTGTGTTTGGAATAAAGTTCAAATTTTCACATTAGAAAAAGTAATACTGAGTGCTCCCGGAGACACCCGCAAGACTGGACAGCCGCAACTTATTACAGTCTATCTGACGGTATGTTTCATACACGATCAACCGTCCACAGTTAGGTTTCTAAGTTTTCCAAGTACAAAAGATCAACATCCCTTAGCTCCCGCAGAAACTGTTCTAAGAAATAAAAAGCCCGGCAATTTTATACTTTCGCATCAGTATTTTTCCTTTGACTTTCACAAAGATCAAACCATCAGTTTAAATTAAAAAAATCGTTTAAGTTTAAACTAGGAGTTGGTTTTTAGTAAGAGAACCACTTGACTTTATGGGGGTGGGGGACCAAATATGCGGATTATGGCGTCACCTCCATAATTTTCTCGTAAGCTAGAAGTTAAAGTTAAGTTTTAAACTATGAATTTTAGAATAAAGGGGGTCCTAAATCAAACTTCCAAAAGCTAAACTACAACGTATGAACCACTACCCTATTGCCCGGCATGGCATCCTACGGACGTGACGTCTCCATTCCCGACTAGCGTGACCCTTCTAGCTTGAGAGATCTGTGAGCTGTACTGAGGAGGGAGGGGTGTGGGGGCTTTTTATGCTGGAGCAGCGGATTCTCGCGACCAAAGCGCGGACGTCGAGGGTAGCTGTGGGGGTCTGATTGGCTGAGAGCCAGGAGAACAATGGAAAGTGGGAGGAGAAGTCGGTTTGGCAAAGGGACTTAGTGCAGAGCCGTTTGAAGGAGTAGGGACATGTAAAGATACGCCAATTTGAGTTTTACTCAAGTGAACTTTGGGAAAAGGCCTTTACTTTAAATGATTGACTATTAAATATATACATGATTGCATCGTGAATAGGCTCTGGTTAAAGCTTAGTACTTTGGCTTGGGTAATGCATGAAGCATTACTATTAAATGTAACAAGCTTTAACGGTAAACGGCAGTGTTATACACCACAACTAGGCTGGGGGGGGGGGATTCGAAGTTTTAAGCACAGTTTGACTTTCGGATTGGTTTGGAACAGATCTTTATATGTTTCTTTTGGTTTTAATAGTAGGACATGCTAGCAGTAGCATTCGGATGGTCACAGTCGGGTTTAGAGGAGAACTAAAGCAAACATAAATACACAAAAATTCGTGTCCGGTAGAATGCCGATGTCGAATTACTTCGGACTAATGGTAGCGTTTCTGGGGGCAAAAGAATAAATAAAGATTAAAAAATGGTTAAATAATCTAGCTTAGTTGAATGCTATAATACATTAAGTTAAGTTGGATGTTTAACATTAAAGTTAAAAGACAAAATCGATCGTTGTGGAAATGTTTCGTAAACGTTGCAGCTGTTCAACACAATAAAAAATATCACACTTGAAATGGTTGTCTATATCCACATGTATATGAGGTTAAGTACCATAAATGGAAGCCCTCCTAGTTAACAACTAAGCTAGTGTTTGTGGGCTTTTTGCCCTAAAATAGAAACAATAAAATAGAAATACATAGATACAAGTCTTCAATAATGGCGGCCATGATGAAGGAGCGCTAAGGTTGGTTTTGGACGACTTTCAAATGCAGTTTGTGAATCTTAGATGGAATTTTCATATTCGGGCTTCCTCAAGAGGTAGGTATTATTGCAGGCTATTAAATGGTGAAGAGTTTGACCGATTCTGTCCATTATTGAAAAATAAGGAGGCATTTGGGCGCTCAAAGAAAAAAAATTTCTTCGTTTGGCAAAACGAAGGTTTTTCGGTGGTCCACGTTTACACATTAGCCTAACGAAAATGGCAGGTTAAGGACCGGGTTTAGCTTGTGCACGGCTTACCCACCACATTTGAGCTTATTAAGTCCTAAAGAAAAAAAACGCTAAAAAGACTAAAATTGCAGGGCCCGAATCTGCTTAATTTTAGTTTCTTTATGCTGCAAAGTACAATACCTGTCAATTTTAGCATTGTTGTCTCAACGATGCTGTCCTTGCCTTGAGACTTCAGTTCATGATGGCCACCTCGGCAACCCACCCACCCACTCGCGCGTGTGCGATCCTCCCTATAAGAATGCAGCCACCACAGGCTTTGGCATCTCTTTGTCTCAAGCCACTGTCGCGGCTGCTGTCTGTGCTTCGTCCTTCCTAGGATCCCTTCGTCCCGCATGGGCCCGTTTATTCCTGGCCCCTCCGATCTCGCTACCGGCTGGTTTGTCATCGTTCCACCATGCGACATGACCTGTCGCTCTAGATTGAAGTCATCGTGGCTCCCTTCCCGTTGTCTCCCGGGATTGCCCCACACTTGAACGGCATCCTTACTTCGTCTTGATCGGCACGACACGCCTGGCTCGCCTCCTGTCGTTGCCCTGGATTGAAGTCATCGTGGCTCCCTTCCCGTTGTCTCCCGGGGATCGCCCCACCATTGTACGGCACTTATCTTCCATGCCCGGCACGACACTCCTAGTGTCGTCTGTATCGCCCTGGATTGAAGTCACCGTGGCTCCCTTCCCGTTGTCTCCCGGGACCGCCCCACATTCTTTTAAATTAAAAACAATAGGGGAAGAAAAGAACCTGTCCTTGCCGGTCCAGTACGACACACTTACCTCGCCTTACGTCGTCACCCTGGATTGAAAACAACGTGGCTCCCTTACCATCGTCTCCCGAGATCGTCCCTCTTCTGAACGGCATCCCCACTTAGTCCCAACCGACACGTCACGCCTAGTTGCCTCTGTCGTCGCCCAGGACTACAGTCGCCGTGGCTCCCTTCCCGTCATCTCCCGGGATCGTCCCACTCTTGAACGGCATCCCCTTTTTCGTCCCGACGTCACGTTGCTCCTTGTCGTCACCCTGTACTACATTATCGTGGCCCTCTTCCCGTCGCCCCCCGGGGTCGTCCCACTGGTGAACGGCATCCTTACTCCGTCCCGGCCGACACGACACACCTTGTTGTCTCCTGTCGTCACTCTGGTTCGAATTCATCGTGGTTCCCTTCCCGCCCGTCTCCCGGGAACGTCCCGCTCCTGTATGGCATCCTTGCCCTGTCCTAATCGCCACGCCAGACCTTGGACGCCATTCCTTCTGCAGCCCGACCGCCGACGCGCCTGGTTGCCCGCGGTCACCGAACACCCCGTACTTGTTCGACGCATTCACCTCGCCCTGTCTGATACGACACGACTTGTACGCCTTTTGTCGTAACCAAATCGAAGTTGTCGTGCCCCCCCCCCCCTTCTCGTGGCCTCCCCGTCCACCCCATGCTTCAAGGCCACCCTTTTGCTCGTCCTGACCGGCACGACACCCAGCTTCACGCCTTGTCTTCACTCTGGATGGAAGTCATCAAGGCTTTTCCACGCTGTCCGGATTCTCCGAACGCCCGAACGCCGCTCCCGTCTCGTTCGAGGACACAGCACCTACCCGGGACGACACGCCCGCTTCTCGCCTCACTCAGACCGCCGGCCCTTCAATGCACCTGTCGTTGTCCCCAGCCTTTGAAGTCACCCTGGCTCCCTCCTTACGTTTCGGGACACCTCCTCTCTAGGGCCACTTGGGTTCCCTTAACCAACCGGTCGACAAACTCGTCGCTTGCCGTGCTCATCACCGCTGTATGGGATTAGCGTCACCACGGCGTCTCCCTACCGTCTCCAAGATCGCTCTCACCCGCTATGCCAAGCTTCTCCTGTCCCATACGACACTACCTCCCGTCGACGGTGTTGCTCGCCGACGTATCCATTCCCTGCCAAGCCGCTCTCGGGAACCGCCAGGCTCTTCCCGTCCGTGCGACACTATCACTCTACACTGTCTACGTCCACGTGACACCCATCATGCCCTCCACCTCCAGGGCTTGTCGTTACCTTCGTCACGTCCCCTCCAACCCTTGGCCAAAGCGGCCTTCGGACCAAACGTTACTGACGCTACCCTCCGTACCCCAAGCCAAACCAATTACCTGGCCCCAACCCTTTTACCATTATGGTTCGTCGCTTTACTGCCTTCGCTCCGACATTTGACTCATCTTCGCCACCTGGCCGGCGCACTCTCGCGCCCTCGTTTCGACAGGCCCTGTCGTTTTCTCTCACACAATGCGCACCGCGCGACCGAAAGTTGCACTCAAACCGAGGCTCCCTTCACCCTTTGTCGTTTCCGGTTTTTTTTCCGCCCTTCCACGCGTCGCAACCACTGCTTGTTAGCGTTCTCTGCGCCCTGCCGCAATTTTACCATGGTCAAGATGAAGCAAGCCCAAAGTTTTCCAGACAAAGACTCTTTCCTCGGGAGACTTCCCCTCATCAATGACCCAGGCTCCTGCTCTTGTCCAGGTCTCCGGAATCCAGCACGCCATGATCCCCATCGCACGGTGTGCCAGTACCACCGCAAATGCGACTACTATAATCTTCCGTGTCCGACGTGTGTTACCATCCCTTTAGCCGATTGGCGCATTATCGCAACGTCATATCAAGCCTCCGCTTTACGTAAAAGGCAACGTAATCAGAGAACCTATCTCCTTAAAAAAATCAAAGAAGATCAATCATCTGGCTTCTCTTCTAGTGCTCCGAAACCTTCGACCTCTCCACATCCGGCTTCATCCCCCCTACTCACGTCAGTTCTAACGAAGAATGCACTATTATCTATTCCCGTAACACCCGGGAAATCGCCAAAAATGCCGTCCTTCGACTCGCCTGCTTCTGACGCCTCCTGGCTTTGGGAGCCTATTGAACACTCGTCCGCAGCTCCGTCCACCGCCACTTCGGAAGGTAACTCTTCTCCTTTACAAGATTCTCCGATGAAGCACGCCGAACCTTCATTAACCCGACTTTGGCCCGAAGAACAGTCGTGTTTCCCACTATCTTGTTGGTCCGGTGTTAGTGGTTCAACACCCTTCCGGTACCTACCACGTTAATTGTGGTGAACATTATTTATTTAACCCTTTCTCCGGGTCTCAACATCCCTTCCTCACCCTCGGGGAATTTTCCACAAATGCTGACGAACCTCTGCTTGACACGGACTCCGTCATCCCCATGACGCCCAGCTCTCCACGGAAAACGTCCGAACTTGTCCAGCCGCCCGACACCACCCCACTTGACTTAGGACACCATGATCTTCCCGTTCAATCCCCTCCCACTCCTTGTGCCCAGGAATCTCCTCCGGGGATTGGCCACGTAAAACTGTTCACTTCTTTGAAGCACAAGCTCCATCTTAACGAAAGGGCTAAACGTCAATTCTTAAAAAACTACGAAAAAGTCAAGCCTATCCTCGATTCCACTCAATCGTACATCGACCTCCTGACTTCACAAGTTATTTCTCTTAAGGCCGAGAATTTAAAACTCCTGAACTCTTCAGCCCTCCAATCCTTGGACTCTCAACTGGCCTGCCGCTTGGTTTCTCCGCCACCCCACTCGGGCTTAAACGAACCCATCCTCCACGCTCCCTGGATTCTAACTACCATAACCCTGGGAAAACACAACAGACCATCTTACAGACGTCCTAACCGCCTCCGACATCCCCTGCTGGACCTCCGCCCGTCGGACCCCAGGCTTCCAACATTATCCTTTCCGTCAAGACCTGTGGTCACCACCCCCCACTACGGCCCCCTTAAGGACACATCAACATCCTCGAACGTTAATTTTGATGCTTCTGATCTCGTGCTCCACGCCAACATATCAGAACCTTGGGACTCTCTAACTGCTAATATTACAGACCTTCCAGTATATTCCTTTTCCTTTTGGCAGTTTGACAATGCTAAATCTTTCACCCCAATGCACCCTCTCATGTCCCAGCTATCGAATCATCAAACGTATGAACTACCTTGTGACCTCTGCCGCCACCAGGCCAAGGGGTGCCAGTATGGGGTCCGCAACGCCCTTCCTAAATAACTGACCCCCGTCACGGTCTTGGTTCCCACATTACCTCACCTTAATCATCCCCCCCTTTTCGCCCTTCTCAAGGCTGCCCTCTAAATTTTCCACTCCGAAAAAAAAAAAAATTTCGACCCATACTCACTCTTCACCCACTTTTAAAATCGTAAATATGTACTGGATGCCCCACCATTAACCTGGACCTCGTGACTTACGACACCTTGTGTTCTCCTGGACTGACTCCTCCATCCGAGACCCTCCTCTACCACCAGGAAGCAAGACCCCCAAGACCCATAAAAGTCCACCACAACGGGTTTCCCACACTAAGCAAAGGTAAAATCTTATTTTCCTCCTTACGTTAAGCCATTTCCAACCCAGTTAAAAAAAACTCACGTTGGTCGCGTCACAAACCTCTTAAAAAACACAAAAACAACCTCAAACCCTCCATCATTAAGAGGAAAGGCAGGGTTTACCTGGTTCGGCACTCAGCCCACACGCACCAGCTTCACCCATTCTAACCACACCGCCAACCTCAGCACCCCAGGGTACTCAGTCAAAAGGTGCCTGCCACCATATTTGACGAGGTCAGCATGTCACTGCTAAAATTGACAGGTACTGTACTTTGCAGCATAAAGAACATTTTGCCGGCCCCCAGCCAGGCCGGCTGAAAATGGTTTCTTTTGCTGAAAAGTGCAATACCTTCAGGCCTACCCTGCCTCCCTTCAGGTGTCACCTTTTGACGCAACTTGAGACAAAGAGATGCCAAAGCCTGTGGTGGCTGCATTCTTATAGGGAGGATCGCGCACGCGTGAGTGGGTTGCTGAGGTGGCCATCGTGAACGGAAGTCTCAAGGCAAGGACAGCATCGTTGAGACAACAATGTTAAAATTGACAGGTATTGTACTTTTCAGCAAAAGAAACCATTTTTAGCCGGCCTGGCTGGGGGCCGGCAAAATGTTCTTTTTATTGCCTACCCCCAAATATCCATTACCTGTTTTATAGCAAGTTTCCCCCCTTTTGAGCATTATTCCCCTAGAAGTTTGAAAGTTGTCTTCCCTGCCGGGCTCGTACGGTACGGCGCAAGCGCGAGCTAGGGCCAGCTTATATAAGCTCCTGCTTAGCGTCCTGTCGTCATCATTTCTCCACCTTCCAGAACCAAGCTCATGGAGGGAAGGCTTGGGCGGGAATTAAGGCAATGTATATTTTCGGGTAGGTAATAAAAACTAAAATTAAGCAGGTTCGGGCCCTGCAATTCTAGTCTTTTTATAGCCGACGAAATATACATTACCTGTTTTATAGCAGACTTTGTCAATAGGTGGAGGGCTAGGTTCAAAAATCAAGTCTCCCGCTGTACGAGACGGCGCCACAAGGAAAGTTAATTTCCCGATGATGACACATCTGTTTCCCCCAACCAATTTCACTACCGGCTGGGTCGGAGGGACAGCGACACTCAAGGACAAGTGGCTAGACAGAAGGTGAGATTGGGGAATGCGGAATACTCAATATTATTAAAGTGGTTGTATATCGCATGCAGAGGTCTTGACATCAAAGGGATACAAGGTAAATAATCAGACTCTTGTACCGAAACGGCTTACCTTGTGGGAAGAACGATGACTTGAGGCAGTTTACCAAGAGGACAGACATGATGCCAGGAACCGAACGTCAGGTTGAGGATGAAGAGATAAACGGGACGATAGTACTAGTCCTGACGGGCCCGGAACGTGGGTGTAGGCTAAGAGGGTTACAAATCCACTGTGTGAAGAGTGGCACATAATGAGTGTTGTTGTCTTCTTTTTTTTTCTTGTTCCTCACTCTAAGGACAGGTTGGAAGGCTGGTGTTCGATGAGTAATCGGACGGAGGAATGAAGGATGCAAAGCGATGAGCAATCTCCACTGTCCTCTAAACGAAGGAGAGGACTGTTAAAGGGAATGCCTCGCTAGCTAAAGGGTACGTGTAAATATAATTTGAAACGAAGCTTGAAGGTTGTTATGGGATCATTCGGAAGCCAAGGGGTACCCCTTGGCACGGCATCGGGAGCAAGGTAGATCACCAGAAGCAGTTGGTGTATGGGGGTTTATCCCGTGGAATACAGGCACGAGTGATGGGGCATTGTCAAATTGTCACTCGGAGTAATTTGTAATGTGAGACGAGTGGTGACTGAGTAGTTTCTCACCGGGGGGGGGGGACGTAGAGTCGGAACGGAAGGAGACGTATCCTGGACAACAAGCGTGGTAGTAGTGTCTGAGTAGGAAGCACTGTTGTGATGGGCGTTGACGTAGGAACTATTGATGAGTGAATGTCTTGTTGGCTGGGAACGACAAGAGGATCAGTATCAGCAAGAATTTATAGGGTATCAGGAACGGTGGGTACTGTGGCAACAATGTGTACATCGGCGAAGGGTGATGCCGAACGACGAGCGGTGGATGAGGGATCGTGCAAAGGGGACAACAAAGGTGATGGTGCAGCCGTGTGTCGTTCACGGACGGATGGGGAATGTTGTGGTGTTGCTGAAGTCCGACGTCCAGGGGAAGGCACGGCTGTAGATGTGGGGGTGTTATCAGGACGGCGTGTTCGGGAACGAGCACAATAATACGCTCGCCATGGAGGAGACGACGGGATGGGAGAAAGCAATCAATGACGCCGGTTGACGACTTCTAATTCATTGGTAAGGGCTTTGTTGGATGCACGCAGGACAGCGTTTTCGACACGTAACGTGTCCGAAGCTGCAGCTGCCTGTCTGAGGACGGGAGGGTAGTTAAAGCGGAACGTAAAGTAGCATATTCCATGGCAAACTTGTTAGCAAAGGAAGGGACGAAATCTATGTTGAAGTTAAGGTCTTCTGTTTCCCTGGTGGAAAGGTGGATGCCTCTTGTCAGTGCCTCGCGTAACACAGAAGCCGACGGGTACGGAACGATTCCTGGTGGGGACTCTGTCTGTTGTGTTGTAGAGTCGAAACGCTGAGGTGGAGCTGGTGACGTAGGACACTTGGAGGGAGCAGTCTTGCCGTTTGCGGAAGCAGGTGGAAAGGCCTTTTTTGTCCCGTCGGGGGGGGGGGCGCCCGAGTAATTGGCCCATGGCGCATGGGTGGGGCCAGAGGAACGCGGGCCGTCTTGATTCTCATCGACTTAGTAGCTGGGACGCTGGATTTTGTAGCACGTATACCAGAGGTTACGGCAACTGCTGGATGGGAGCTTTGGTCTCTTTGGAAAACGAGGTAAAGGGACGTGAGCGGATGCTGGTCGTTTCAAAATTGAAGGTTTCAGGGTAATCACAGTCGGTACGGAACGTTGCTTTGGTGCATCCGTCTGAAGAGTGGAGGCGGTGGCAGCTCGTTGAAACAACAATGCTAAAATTGACAGGTATTGTACTTTTCAGCAAAAGAAACCATTTTTAGCCGGCCTGGCTGGGGGCCAGCAAAATGTTCTTCTTATTGCCGGCCCCCAAATATCCATTACCTGTTTTATAGCAAGTTTCCCCCCTTTTGAGCGTTATTCCCCTAGAAGTTTAAAAGTTGTCTTCCCTGCCGGGCTCGTACGGTACGGCGCAAGCGCAGGCTAAGGCCAGCTTATACAAGCTCCTGCTTAGCATCCTGTCGGCATCATTTCTCCACCTTCCAGAACCTAGCTCATGGAGGGAAGGCTTGGGTGGGAATTAAGGCAATGTATATTTTCGGGTAGGCAATAAAAACTAAAATTAAGCAGGTTCGGGCCCTGCAATTCTAGTCTATTTATAGCCGACGAAAATATACATTACCTGTTTTATAGCAGACTTTGTCACTAGTTGGAGGGCTAGGTTCAAAAATCAAGTCTCCCGCTGTACGAGCCGGCGCCACAAGGAAAGTTAATTTTCCGATGATGACACATCTGTTTCCCCCAACCAATTTCACTACCGACTGAGTCGGAGGGATAGCGACACTCGAGGACAAGTGGCTAGACAGAAGGTGAGATTGGGGAATGCGGAATGCTCAATATTATTAAAGTGGTTGTATACCGCATGCAGAGGTCTTAACATCAAAGGGATACAAGGTAAATAATCAGACTCTTATACCGAAACGGCTTACCTTGTGGGAAGAACGATGACTTGAGGCAGTTTACCAAGAGGACAGACATGATGCCAGGAACCGAACGTCAGGTTGAGGATGAAGAGATGAATGGGACGATTGTACTAGTCCTGACGGTCCCGGAACGTGGGTGTAGGCTAAGAGGGTTACAAATCCACTGTGTGAAGAGTGGCACATGTGGCTGTGATGAGTGTTGTTGTCTTCTTTTTTTTCTTGTTCCTCACTCTAAGCACAGGTTGGAAGGCTGGTGTTCGATGAGTAATCGGACGGAGGAATGAAGGATGCAAAGCGATGAGCAATCTCCACTGTCCTCCAAACTAAGGAGACGACTGTTAAAGGGAATGCCTCGCTAGCTAAAGGGTACGTGTAAATATAATTTGAAACGAAGCTTGAAGGTTGTTATGGGATCATTCGGAAGCCAAGGCCTCCCCTTTGGCACGGCATCGGGAGCAAGGTAGATCACCAGAAGCAGTTGGCGTATAGGGGTTTATCCCGTGGAATACAGGCCCCACGAATGATGGGGTATTATCAAATTGCCACTCGGAGTAATTTGTAATGTGAGACAAGAGTGGTGACTGAGTAGTTTCTCACCAGGGGGGGGGGGGGGGGGGGGGCGTAGAGTCGGAACAGAAGGAGACGTATCCTGGACAACAAGCGTGGTAGTAGTGTCTGCAGACTTAAGTGAAGTGAGTGTTGTAGTAGTTGACGGCTCAACTGCGCTATGAGTAGGAAGCACTGTTGTGATGGGCGTTGACGTAGGAACGATTGATGAGTGAATGTCTTGTTGGTCGGGAACGACAAGAGGATGAGTATCAGCAAGAATTTATAGGGTATCAGGAACGGTGGGTACTGTGGCAACAATGTGTACATCGGCGAAGGGTGATGCCGAACGACGAGCGGTGGATGAGGGATCGTGCAAAGGGGACAACAAAGGTGATGGTGCAGCCGTGTGTCATTCACGGACGGATGGGGAATGTTGTGGTGTTGCTGAAGTCCGACGTCCAGGGGAAGGCACGACTGTAGATGTGGGGCGTTATCAGGACGGCGTGTTCGGGAACGAGCACAATAATACGCTCGCCATGGAGGAGACGACGGGATGGGAGAAAGCAATCAATGACGCCGGTTGACGACTTCTAATTCATTGGTAAGGGCTTCGTTTGATGCACGCAGGACAGCGTTTTCGGCATGTAACGTGTCCGAAGCTGCAGCTGCCTGTCTGAGGGACGGGAGGGTAGTTAAAGCGGAACGTAAAGTAGCATATTCCATGGCAAATTTGTTGGCAAAGGAAAGGACGAAATCTATGTTGAAGTTAAGGGCTTCTGTTTCCCTGGTGGAAAGGTGGATGCCTCTTGTCAGTGCCTCGCGTAACACAGAAGCCGACGGGTACGGAACGATTCCTGGTGGGGACTCTGTCTGTTGTGTTGTAGAGTTGAAACGCTGAGGTGGAGCTGGTGACGTAGGACACTTGGAGGGAGCAGTCTTGCCGTTTGCGGAAGCAGGTGGAAAGGCCTTCTTTTTTGTCCCGTCGGGGGGTAGTAATTGGACCATAGCGCATGGGTGGGGCCAGAGGAACACGGGCCGTCTTGATTCTCATCGACTTAGTAGCTGGGACGCTGGATTTTGTAGCACGTATACCAGAGGTTCCGGCAACTGCTGGATGTGAGCTTTGGTCTCTTTGGAGAACGAGGTAAAGGGACGTGAGCGGATGCTGGTCGTTTCAAAATTGAAGGTTTCAGGGTAATCACAGTCGGTGCGGAACGTTGCTTTGGTGCATCCGTTTGAACAGTGGAGGCGGTGGCAGCTCGTTGGCGGCGCGCTCATTCGGCACGTTGCTTAGACAGATGCTGATTCTTCTTAATGATGACCCACTTGGAGGGAGAAATCGAAAGACAAATGTGGCATTTCTTTGTTTCACCATCACAAAACCGGTGGACCTGGCAGCTCGGATTAGGATCAAGATGAGGCTTTTTGCTGTACCTGTGAAACCTGGACACTTGCATGGAAGTGGCGAAGGTGCATTTGGTGTGGATACTGGGTGGGGAACGGAAAGTTCTTCCTGTTTAGGAAGTGAACCTTCAGATGACGTAGAGTCGTCCATGGCGTCGAAGTAGCTGACTGAGAGTGACAGTTGGCGGGCGCGGGAAGTTTGAATGCAGAGGGAGCGTTAGGCCCCCAGCTGGGGGCGCCTTTTGGTGAGTGCGGATGGCAGGAGGTATGGGACGTAGGTTCTCACGAAGGAGACCGCAAGACGAGGAGCAGAAGGGACTGACAACAGAAGGCTGCTCCGTGGAGCGTGGAAGGTGGGACGTGAAATATTTCTGATGAGGGTTTGTGGTAGCCGTGATTGGAGGAGTTTGTAGGTAGGGAAGGGTCAAAGCGACCCGTCCTTTGCGAATTGTCCATATTACATGTTATGTCTGGGTATGGTGTCGGTTGTTATTGAGGAACGATGATGGTGGAGGATGAAAGTCTTCGTGGATGGGATGCTAGTAAGAATGGGATGGTCGTCTTGCAGCTTGTGAAGTAGGAACGGTACGGTGTGCTTGGAAGTGCAGAAATGTCCGAAAAATAAGTGGGATGTGGACGTGCTTTCTTTGTTTCATAAAATAGCAGGCTGTACTGCTGTGTTGGTGGTACTGTGGGATGGGAGGTAGGAACCTGTCAGTCCTAGTGTCTTAGTTTATTCGTGACGAACCGGCTGCAGAAGGCAAGGCACGGGAAGGAGACAATAAAATTGCTGGTGGGGTGATGACATCCGTGCAAGATGGACGAGGAGAGCGTTCAGTTGATGGGACGGAGGAGGTCTCAGCTAAAGATTAGGGACGTCGAGGAATGAGAGGAACGATGCCCGGAATGGTGACAGGACGGGAACGTAGAACTGGAGGAGAGCCAGGTGAGAACGCTAAGAAGTCTGGGGATGTGGAGCCGAGGACTGTATAGTGTACGTCATAAGGGATGTCTTCAGCACAGACGATGTAGATAGCCTTGGGAGATGAGAGACCAGGATCCAAGTTGTGAGACAGACGTCAGGACGACAGTTAGGGACGCAAAACGAACGGTTGAAGGTTGGAAACGGGAACGGCAGACTTAGTGATGTTGGAGGAACGAAGGCTGGAGAGGAGGCAGCATGAGTCCCCAGGTGAACGGAAGGATGGGCATGGTGAACGCTTGAGACTGGAAGGTGGAGCTGGGACTGCGGTCGAACCAAACCTTCTAAAAGCACCTCTATGGCTTTCCGCCGGAAAGTGAGAAAGGAGGGCAGGAAAGACTGCGGATGGTGGTTGTCGTGGTTGTCTGTAGAGGAAGGAACGAGCTACAGGGATACGTCGGATAGGCCGGAACGTCGGTATGGTGCTTGTGAAATGTAGTGTTGACAGGGAATTGCGAGTTCAAGCTAGCGTTGCGGAAGACCAGAATGAGGAACGTCCTGTATGGTCCCCTGTTGTAGAGCTGGCACAGGCTAGGATGACTGCGAAAGGAATGCAGTGGAGTTTTGGTTGGGTGATGTGACAGTCCCAAAGCATTGTGGAATGGCGAGGGATGCCAAAGGAACGGTGAGTGGACGTGAAGAGCCCAAATCGGGCAAGGAAGCATCATCCGTGGAGGAGTACATTGGAAGGCTTTGTGGCATCGGTGAGAGACCAGCGGAACGGTTGATCGTTGGAAGGGAACGCAGGGCTCAAAATGGAGCGTAGTACTGAGTGTGAAGGATCCCGGAAGGGAAGCCTAAGGTGGAAGAGATCCAGAGGAACGGCCGTTGAACAAGGTTGACTCGGAACGGACGAGGACGGGCTGTTCGTAGTAGGAAAAGTTTCCAGAGACGGCGAGCCGACGCTAGGAAGCGGAACGGCTGCCAACGAGGCAGGAACGGAGGTGTCTTCCATCGCGGGACGGCGGTATGCGGAATAGAACGAGGAATGGGATTGCGGAACGTGAAGGGATGCTCAAGGGACAACCACACGTGGTGATCGCCCTATGAGAAATGATGCCGACAGGACGTTGCACAGGAGCTTATATAAGCTGGCCCTAGCCCGCGCATGCGCCGTACCGTACGGGCCCGGCAGGGAAGACAACTTTCAAACTTCTAGGGGAATAATGCTCAAAAGGGGGAAACTGCTATAAAACAGGTAATGTTCATTTCGTCGGCTATAAAAAGGGCCCGAGTTTCGAGAGAAAAAACCGAAAGTGCCCCCCCCCCTCCCCCCGACTAAAAGCATCTGATACGTTGCGTATCATAAAATTAAGTTATGAAAAGGGCGAAAAATAAGTTGATTATGGGGGGGGGAAACCCCCTTGAGAAAAAAACCGTAAAAGATAAATTGCTCCTTATTAGTATATCAGCACGAAAAGTAATTGTATGGTCCAGCAGTACGACTGATTGTTTAGATCGTCGTTTGTTTTAGTTCCTTGGTTCAGCATTGGCTTTTCTCAACACATTATTTTCGTTGCGCAATTGCCCATTTTCAATCATGAGGCCCTGACCTTGAAGGCGCAATGCTTTGTCATTGCACAACTCACCATTAATTTCTCCATACTGGCTCCCTGTGCTTTGAACAGCTCACCAGTGAAATGACGCAAGAGTACAATTTTCAAATTCCACCCAGAGTTTGGTGACATTTTTCTCCCCAGTTGTGCTGACATGTATTTACGCAAAGCAACGGTATTTAATTTGTTACTGATTGTTGGAGGGCTCGTACTTTTTCTTTGCTACATTGCCTGCCGCTCGGCCTTTTTCTTTGCTACTGTTCCAAGAATGAACTCACTCACCCTTTTTCATTACTGGGTATATGTAGTTTTGGCTGGAAGTTGTTGCTGGTATCATCCCATAATTTAAAAGGCTGGTAATAAGTTCTAATTTATCCTCACACTTTAGAAACCATTGTTTAAAAGTATGGTAATATGTTCCCACTTACCCTCACACTTTTAACAGTGACCCACACATACTTGTGGAGTATTGCTAAAGTATTGTTTGATTCAACTTGCACTAGCCTTTAAAAGCACTTGGCCATTTTGGTGTAAAAGTATGGTGGCCATTTTGGTGTAAAAATTGGCCCCATACAATAAAAAAAATTCAAAATTATACTAATGTATGTAAGTTTGGTATCAATTGCTTGGTTTTAAAGTCTGTCGAATTCAAAACAATGCCGTAAAAAAGTACCAGGACTCCACACGACAAGATAGCCAAAATGGCGACCAAAGTGGTGGCAAAATTCAAGAGTTTTTCATATTTTAAAAATATACTTATAAGAGTAGATTCAGATTTGAATTAGTGCTCAAAAACATGAGTTTGTTTGCACTGACTAATAACTGGCAAACACCACATCAAATCTGTAGTGTACTTTATTCGTAAATAGGTGCTAAGCTGCAGCTGTTTATACTGTAGCACTGCATTTTTCTTAAATTCACCATAAGTTACATCTTTAAAGTGATGCGATAACGGTTCTAATTAAGATAAATGGATGTATGTAGGCTTAGATGCAGGTGAAGATGTATACTTCCGTGCAAGGGTAATTAAAACGATATATTGAAATTAGGAGCTTAGCTGCGGCAGTTTCTCTACGCTGTAGCGCTGTGCTTATTACGTTTATTTACCACAAGTTATATCTTTGAAAAGCTGCAGTAGAGTATTTATGTATTTATTTATTTATTTATTATGTGCCGCGCCGGAGCATCAGGGCAGCATTTATAGGCAGATCAAAAAAACAAAACAATAAAAAATAGAAATAACAAAAAAATACACAACAAAAAAACCAGTCATCCAAGGTCACTGCATGAAACTGTGATTCTGGAATCCATAAGCCTCTTTTTAAAGGATTCGCAGGACAAAGTATTCACAATATTAGGTGAAAGAGCATTCCACTGGAAGATGGTGCGTGGGAAAATTGAAAAAACGTAGATAGTTTCTTTTCGTTTGGAAAACCCGGATTTGTTTTTCATGATCACCACGGCTGTAATAGTGAGGCTGTGAAAGTATAAGTTTGAATCAACAACCATACTTCCATGAGAGATCCTGAAAAGAAGAAGTAGCCTACTCTCACTTCGTCGAGTTTGCAAAGTACACAATCCCAAATCGGCAACCAGTTTAGTAACACAGACGTCAGCAGTGGCGTAACTTCAATGAGGCAGAGGAGGCAGCCGCCTCCGGGTCCACCGACTTTGGGGGCCCCATTCACTGGTCCCAATTTAAAATTTGTTTGTAACCACAAAATATTAGAAAGTAAGTTGTTGCTATAGTTTCGAGAAAAAAGTTGTGTCTTGTGTGATAAAAACTTAAAGGAGGTGGGTGGGGGGGGAGGGGGGGGG
>JAHWFP010154264.1:5815-19388 GCA_023313725.1 Lithobius niger | reverse complement strand
TGGCCTCCACTGGGCTCTTGTCTTGTGTGGCAAAAACTGCAATTTTTTTAATAGGGGAAGGTGGCCTCCACTGGGCTCTCGCCTTGTGTTACAAAACCATGTTTTTTTTTATAAAGGGGGGGGGGGGGGAGGCGGCCTCTATTGGGCTCTTACCCCCTTGTATGGCAAAATTGCATTTATTTTTTTAGCAAAAGGAGGTTCTCCACTGGGCTCTCACCTTGTGTGGCAATAACTTAATTTTTGTATGAATGGGGGCCTCTACTTCACTGCCGCCTCCAGGCCCCAATTTTGAAGTTACGCCTCTGGATGTCAGTTCCAAATTGGCGAGTAATAAGTCTAGCTGCATTACGTTGAAGAGATTCAATTTTGTTAACAGCATTTTGCTGGTAAGGGTCCCAAACACTAGCAGCATAGTCTAATTTTGACCTAACAAGGGCTTTGTAAGTCACCAGTCGTGCCTTAGGAGGTGCATCACGAAGAACTCTGTATGAGAATCGTAGTGTTCGTGAGGCCTTCTCACAAATTTTACTGATGTGGTTTTGCCATGTCAATTTATCGTCATGAATAACACCCAGACATCTCGTTTCGCATTTACGAAGAATCTCAGTTCCACCCACTGGTCCCACACGGTAGAGGAAAAGAATTTGATCAGCAGCTACTTTACGAGAGACAGACATAGTTGCAGATTTCGCGTCATTATTCTTCATATCCCAAACATTACACCAATGTGAGAGGCTATCCAGATCATGTTGCAATGCCAGACAGTCTTCAGGTATTTCAATGTTGTTGTCCAGAGAACAGTCATAAGCAAACATCCACACTGTAGACGACAAAACATCAGGCAAGTCGTTAATGAAAAGTGTAAAAAGGTAAATGTCCCACCACAGATCCCTGCGGGACACCAGAAGTAACGGCATCACTTTCAGAGATGATGTCATTAATCACAACACGCTGATTACGCTGGTGCAAAAAAATCTGCAATCCATTGAAGAACATTACGGGCTAGCCCATATGCCTCAAGCTTTAAAAGCAACAAAGAATGGCTCACAGTGTCAATTGCCTTATGAAAATAGATTGTAATAAGGTCAACTTGCCCGACCTGCTCCATGCCAATGGCCAATTTATGCACCATATCCATAAGCAGAATCTCACAGGAGCCACCCTTACGAAAGCCAAACTGCCTACTGCTGATCAGATCATTGTCGTTTAAGTAGCAAGCAGATGCAGAAACAATAATGTGCTCGAGCATTTTACATGGGATGGAGGTGATGGAAATTGGGCGATAGGTTTCAACAAGGCTCTTCTTACCAGACTGAAATACAGGTGTAACAGTCCTGTCGGGCCGTGCCATTGTAATGTTCTATTCCAGTGACCATTTGACCAGAATAAACATTATCGTCTAGGATGGCATAAGGGCAAACAATTGTATAAAACACTAATTATGTATAAAATCGGTAGGCTAAATAATAAGCAAACATCCAATTATACTGGGCCTTTAATCGACACTCCGGTGTACACAATATTGACCCCACAATGTAGCCAATTAAATCAATGACAGATTTGTTATGATTTGATTGTATGATTACAATTATCGGCAATGAGTCGAACGAATGGCATTACGGATTAAATCGAGCGGTGAACCTAATCATTATGATATTCTCTGAGTTAAATTAAGGGAAACTCGGGATAATTTAGCAGCTTACGGATCGGTACTAGTTAAGCATAAACAATCTTAACTATTGCTAATGAATCAGAATACTTAGCTCTATAATAGAAGCTTGAGTGCGGCCATGGGCCCACGGCTCGGCTAGGCGGCGAAGCCTCGTCGCTAACCCGGCACGGCAATCTGCCTGCCGTACTTCTGGATTGCGGCCTTCGGAATTTGACTGGCGTGAACTAGTTGACAACTGTTGAACGGCTGGTGATCGGATGATATCACGCATTCCGAGGTTTGGTTTAATACTGTGGCGTTATCGGCCATGATCGATCCATTGTAGTATTGATTTATTATTGAAGTGCTAAATATAGTAACATTTGGACAGCTTGGGCCCTTATCGCCAAATGGGCCCTCTACGCATGTCAATCATTCTATTGTTGCTTTCGGGTTCATTAATTGTTCCTCATATGCGGCGCTTTGAAGGTATATGCCGCCATCCCGTGTGGGAGGGACTTATTGTTATTCCACGAAGTGATCGAGCACGAGCGACGATCTTATCGTAATTAAATCTACTTCTGGAAAGTCATTTAGGTTCTACGAAACTGCCGTAAATAATGTCAGCTGGTAATGCCATCCTTTAAACTCTAACAATAGGTGTAATTACACTTGTTCAGTCTCAAATGATCTTGCCGCCTCTCAGTCGTCTTTGAAGAAGGACTCCCAATTATAATTGCTATCTGGAGCCGTTTTGATCTATCCGAATAAATACTCGGCTCATGTAATTTAATAAATGTATGATATTATGCAATATGCATCCAATTAATTAATTGTGTTGTTTCTGTTATGAATATTAATTAAGCCATTATTAATTTCCTTACATAATCCCTGTTCATCCTAAAATCATGGTACCTTTTTAGTGGTTCCTTATTTTAGCTTCCAAACCCAGCTCATTTATAACAGATACTGCTTCACATAATTAAGCAATAATTTCGCATTTACCGACGGCCTAAAGTTAATTGTTGTGGGACTAGGGAAAACGCACCTTTCTTTAAGGTAAAAAAACAACCTTCACAGAAATCAGGGCAATAATTATGTACAGCAAGATTAAATTGCTTCTCAATTGAGCAATACTATTCTGGGTGGAATTGGAGTAAAATACTGTATGGCTTAAGTGCATGCAAGACTCGAGAGCGCATTCTCCATGTATCTGAACTCAAATTTAATAAAATCAACTTTGTTGCTGTTGATCTGAAATTAATGATATTTCGCTCTCCTTGGGCTGGCCACATGGGTTTGTTTATCCCTCTCGCTTTCAACGAGGGAGGCGTGGCACTTTCCCATATCGTGTTGTGCTCTTACTTTCGACCTCGAGTTGGCCCCAGTCCGACCAAGGTCGTTCAAGGCTGAGTAGGTTCTCTACCATTGGCAATCATGTTGCCTGCCATTTGACCTAGATTTGCTCTAGCTGGGGGAATGAAAGAAACACAAGCGCTACTAGCTATGTATTGGCAACTTTCAACAATTACCCTTTGAAATCCTGTTTCTTGCCTCTTCACATTTGGAAGAAAAGTCACTTTATACAGCCAAACGTGACTTTGATTTGCTCTCATAGGCAAATTAATAAAAATAAAAAATATGGAATATCCATGGTTCGATTCGAACAATACTATTTGACATTCTCAAATTTAAATATTTTTCTGTAGTACCAATGGCAACAAGATTTCATCGGAATACACAGTCTCAAAATAAAATATCATTGCATGCTACATACACGAGTCGCCCAGAAACTTGTATGTTTCTGAATACATATCACTTGTTTGGTCCCGTGCTGGGATTCAAACCGGCGACCAGGTTATCAAAATCGGTTTTATCATGCTTTTACTTATTTGGTAAAATTTTCATGCTACATAGTAACAAAATAAGCATTAGGATAAGGGAGGGGACAGGATACCTGTTTTATTACCCCGTTAAGTCGTATTCGCTTAACCCCATTATTTAAGTTTCATTTACTGTTATTCCCAATGAAAATTTTTACGATTGCGTGGCTATTGCGTACTTAATATTAAAATAATTTCACATACTCCACGTTTTGGTAGTATTTTTGTTAGTGTCTGCATTTGACTCTAAGTTTCGTTTTTCGAAACTGCATAACGAGTACTGCAATTCATTCATATATGCGGCTCGATTGATGTGGTGCGTAAAATATATTTACGTGTTTATTTGTATGTGTTTCACCCATTTGACTACTACGAGACAGTTTAGACTAATCCGTGGGGAAAGCCATCAATCGTAGCTTATTAAGAAACAACTATATTCATGTTTGTCTGTTTACCCTTTTGACTACCAAGTGACAGTTCAAACTGACCAATACAGAAAGCCGTCTATCATGCCATTTTTAGAACCTTGTTCATGTATATGTGTGTCAACCCATTTTGACTACATGCTCAGGTCGAACCTAACAGTAAGGTTCCGACAGCAAACATGAATGTTAGAAATTATTGCGTTGCCTCACAATAAATATGTATACCGCAGAATTGTGATCAGTACAATCCTCGACCCTAATGTCGTGCGATGCTCTAGCGACTCGTATTCGTTACTAGAGTGCTTGTTATAGAGTGATTTGTCTGTAAGGCAATTACCTTTAACGAGCTCTTTTGCCTGGAAAAGAACCGTTTTATGCCTGTGCTACCTACATTGGTCCTCTTGAACGTAAACGACCAATACACAGGCGTAGTCAGAAGCTGGAATTCTAAAATTCCAGAAACCTACGATTTAAAATTAAATCGAATTGCAGCAATCATACAACATTTTTTTTTCATTTGTGCTGCTTATAAAATGTTATCTTATTCGAAATTCAAGTTTCCAAATTCAAGATTGCAAACTGTTTAAGTTAGAATATGCAAGGCACCCGTGAAATTTCCGGTATCTAAGCGTTGCGATTGCAAGCTGTTTAACTTAGAATATGCATGACATTCGAAAAAGTTTTTTCCGGTATCTAAGCGTTGTATTTACAAACTGTTTAACTTAGAATGTGCACGGCATCCGTAACATACGGGTATCTAAGCGTTGCGAATGCAAGCTGTTTAACTTAGAAGTTGCGCGGCATCCGTAAAAATTTTCCGGGTATCTAAGCATTGAGAATGCAAGCTGTTTAACTTAGATTATGCATGCGTCCATAAAATTTCCGGCATCTAAGCGTTGCGAATGCAAACTGTTTAACTTAGCTAATGCCTGCTAATTTAATTTTGAATATCTTGTTCAGAGCGATGTTGCATCGCTTGTGTGGTGACTAGCACCGGAAGTCAAATCAGCTACATTTTTTTTTTCATTTAAAGGGACGAATTTCGTCCGACTTCCATGTCACTGAGTGACGGTGTAACTACAGTACTGGTTACCCTGGGCAAATCAATAATACGAGTTGGCCAGAATTAATAGCCAATTTAAATTTTTAAATTTTGTGTGTGTTCTTATATTCAATATTCTAATTTTAGCCATACCTGCGTGGGTATAATACATGCAATTTAATTGAATCCGTCTACGTATGTACTTAATATTTATATTATTGTATATTTTGTAAGGTTACAAATTTAAATCTCTTCCAGTCACAACTGTATATGCCTATGTTATGCTTTTCCATACTTGTCCAATCCTAATATTTAATCTTTCTCAAATTTATACCTATGCAAAAAAAAGAAAAATTCCATGCACCATTTTTATTTTGCTTTATACTAACAATAAAATAAAATGGTATTTCGATGTTCCCTAATGGTCCGATGTTAACAGAGCGATGTTATTAGGGCGATGGCGATAGGCTACATCACCTGCTGTTATGTGGCGAAACATGTGTCGCCCGACAAGCGTACGCCTGTCTGGCGAACATGCTCGCGACCCGGCGTTTAAGCCAAGTTGCCACCCGTGCTCAATGCCTGCTGCAGAGAACGCCACCATTGCCAAGGCAGTTCTCTGGGACAGCTGGCGATCCACAGGATCTCCTCTGTCGCCTACACCCGCGTAAGAGAATCGCCGCTATAATGGAGGCGAATCTCTCGGCTTAGCTCTTGAAGCCTAGGCCCATCCTGACCTATGACCCATCGGACCTAACCTCCCATAGTGTAAAAAATCGATACGATTTCCCATCTGGAAGTTAAAGAATCCAGATTAATCCACGATAAAATAAATTGTATAGAAAAATTTGTCAGTGTCCAAATCAACCACTTAATTTTTTTTTCTTTTTTTTTTTTTTGATCAAGGCCACTAGACCCAATTGTGCTATTAACGTTCCCCGTCTAAATTGTCTTATTTCCCTTATTCGTTTTAATACAGTTCTTTTTGGCAGAATGTGTAAAAAAAAATTCACATGAAATCATTTGAGAAAAATAAAAAAAAATCCATCCAATCCATGCCCTTTTCTGCGATATTTACCAACTAATTTATTATCACATTCATTGAAGTGATTTTGTTTGGAGTGAGGGGAGAAAATCTCCAATTTCCCAATCCCATGCTTATGCCAGCTTCTTACCTGAAAATCACAAAACAGATCGGGGGGGGTTTAACTCCCAACTCCCCTTCCCTTTAAATCCAACTCCCAAGTCCCACTCCTGGAAACATGACTCACTGTTGTTTACCCAAAATTTCTGAAAACTGGGGGGGGGGGGGGGGCTTAGAGGAAAAACCCTCCTCCCAATCCGCAATTCTTCCTAAATGTTATTCCCAAATCCTTTCCCAAAATCTCCCAATCACTTTTACTTAAAATTTGGACTTCCCATGAATTACTTCGTTTTTCCCCGAATTTAAATTCTGAACTTTTCACAACAGCTCATTTCTTCAGTTCGGCAAAAAAAACTGCCTAAATTTTTGTACTTCTTAGTTTGCTATAACCCAAGTTTTCCTTTAATAAAATCCATGAATCTGCCAGACCAATCATACTTGAATCTCTTGATCTATGTTATTTACTTAAAACCAAAGATCCAAAGATTCAAAACATTACAATTTCCATCCATTTCCACCCTAGCCCTTTGATCCTTGTTAAATACTTTTTTATCAAGGGTCAAAGGCCCCACTACAATTGCAAAATTCTACCCTGGAAATTGCAGAGGGAAAAAAAATCAATTTAGGCCATGCAAAGTTAAAAAAATGGTTCTCGGGCACACACAGTTAAAAAATCGATGAGGGATGAGGCTTTTTTTTTGTTGTTTTTTTTTGCATTTTGAGGTAGCTAAAAGAAAAAAAAAACTTTTTGCGCTGTAAAGTTAGTTTTCATTGGAATTTGACTTTTATTAAGCCTAAAGCAGACGCGTATTGTGTCTTTTTTTTTTTGTTTGGCTTCATTTTGCCACGGGTTGCCTTTACGTTTTGTAGCTTAAAGCTTATTTTCAAAACAAACATTGCAGGTTGCATAAATGCCTTTAGCATTTACACTCTTCTCGAGGTTATCAGTGGTAGGGCACTTCAAGCTTACTGCACATAAACAATGAGAAATTTGTTTTTACGAACACTTTCTTATCCCTTTAAGCAGTATGAACTTAATTATACGTCTGCTACGTTGTGGCCCAAATGGAGTTAACGACGTATATATACGTTGTAGCTTTTATGGGGAAGTGTGGGTCCAAAAATGCAATTTTCGGCCAAAATATCGACATGAGATTGGGGAAATGTAATTTTATTAAAATTTATTACAGGACAGTGGACATAAGGCTAGGTGTAGCCTAAAATTGTTGAATAATTGAATTTTTCATGATATAAGAACTGTTGTAAATTTTTTCTTCCTGTGAATTGAATTGATTGCAGAAGTGAGATAAAGACGAGGGCGCACAGATGGCCAGAGAGTGGAAATGGCTGATGGAAAGACATACGGGGGAGAAATAAATGGAACATGGATGGATTAAAAGATAAGTGATATTGACAAAAATCGCCTATTCAGGTGATGTTGATCCATGCGCATGTTCTTTACGAAACAGGGGGAGCATAAAAGGGAAATAACCCCCCTCCCCCAACTCTTGGTGTTGTTGTCGGTGTTAGTGGCCGGAATGGTGTACAGCCACATACATGATTGGTAATGGGGTAATCATGTATAACTAGGTGTTGGGATTAATTAAGAAAGTGGCCGGAATGGTGTACAGCCACATACATGATTGGTAATGGGGTAGTCATGTATAACGCAGTTTGGATTTGTTTAAGATAGTTATGGGAGAAAATCCGATGTAATGTTAAAATTGTCATAAGGTGTAATTTGGATTTTAGGATTATAAACACATGTTTGTCTATAATCCAAAATGAAAATAGATACACACAAATTCCCATATGTTGGCTATAACTAAAAGGAGTGGATGCGACAGGGTGGTCACATCTGCATATTCAAAGGTTTTCAAATTTAGGTTGGTTATGACTGGGCGTGGTACAGCGACAGTGCATAAAGGTACCGAGAAATAATTAATTTGGCTGGATGCAGGGTGGCCCAGTCAAGGATAACACTATGACTAATTGCAGACTTAAACAGGTAATTTGGGGACGTTTAAAATGACACTTGAATTAAAGAAACATTAGTACGAAGAACACACAAGTACACGCACGAGAAACTGAGGCAGGGTCCCTTGGGATACAAGCACGGGATTGTTCAATTAAAGTACGAAATTAAAATTCTAGTACACCTTACAGAACAGGTTAGACGGAAAATAAAAATGGGAAAATAATTGCATGATCTTAATTGGGGACATGAAATTTCTGTTTTCAAATGCATGTTACTCTCCTTCTCTGTAATACAGTGTGGTATAGAGTTAGGAGGGTTGGTGATGTGAGGTATAGAATCGCAGTTAGATTTGCGAGACTAATCGGACATCGAACAATTTTAACATGAATGTGCGATTGATTTAGGAAGTTGCCGCTTTTGATGCTCATACAAAAATTGTTCATCAAGAGTCGGGTTGGCGACTTGCATCGTAGGACCGTCGTTCACTGCCCTTGCATAAAGGACGGGGGATAGGCCATGAGAAGGTCTAAGGCGGCATTATAGGGCACCCTGGGAAAGGAACACATACTAACATTTCTTTAATTTGAAAATTGATAAAGTGCATTACGTTATCCTGAATTTTCGGGGTTGTGCCAAACAAACAAAATGCTTCTCGTGAGAATCATGCAAGAAAAGTAATGGATTGAAAACTTGAAGCAATCACGGTCATTCACGAGGAAGCAAATTGTTCTAGTACGCAGATTTCAAATATGATGGATATTCTAAATTAAAATGTAAGGATAATGGTGAAGTTTGAGAACTGACTAAACTCAGTTGTAATTGTGTAAAATTAGATTTGTGACGTGCATCACTGCCAAGGGCAGGGGGTGAGAAAGATCCTCATGGCCGAAAAGTTGAACGTGGAACAAAAAATTTGGAAAACTGTCTGGATATAAGTCGTCTCAAAAGAGCATGATTCACGTGAGATTAGTGTTGAAGGAAATTCAAAAATAAAATGAATTTTATTTGGGAATAAAATCAGGACATTTATGAAAAATGGCACAAAAACGAAAATTCAAGGACAACATGTGGATTTTATATGAAAATCACATGATTGTTTTGTTTGATTTTAGCATAAAGTTGGTTCACGTGATGAAAATACGTGGGGGTATCTTCAAATTGGTCGGGGATAGCAATTTGAAAGCGTTACCAGAAACAAGACAAGTTCTTAATAGCTGGAGCGAAGATTCCAGGGAAATTGAGTACTATACAGATGTGTGATTTGATATGTGTGTGAATG
Source organism: Lithobius niger (assembly GCA_023313725.1). Lineage (NCBI taxonomy): Eukaryota > Metazoa > Arthropoda > Chilopoda > Lithobiomorpha > Lithobiidae > Lithobius > Lithobius niger. The sequence continues at coordinate 9,986 of JAHWFP010154264.1, read as the reverse complement.
GATAAATTTGGTAATTTTAATAAACTATATGAATGAATGAAATTTAATAAAGTTCAAATGGATGAGAAATTATGAAATTTTAAGCCATGAGCTGTACATGATCTTAAAATTAATGTTGTTCAAGAATGAATTTGCTTGGGAAATTGTTGGAAAATAGAATTGATTATTATTCGAAATGAGGTAAATTATATTACATGAATAATTAAGCAGTTGGAATGAAAACTGTAAATTTTGAAAAGGATGTAACATAGTTGTGGTTTGGAAAGTTGTGAAGAAATGTGACATCTGGAAGTGGTTGTAATATGAGAAGAATGAATGGATGAATCTAATGGATTGTTATTCAATTTTGTAGATTGGCAGGGAGTTGCTGGAAATTGTAAAGAGACAATCTTGATTTTATATAATTTGCATGAGCATGAAATTATGAAAACAATGTGAATATAACTAAAATGGATCAAAATGAATTGCAAGACAGTCTTTCAGGAAAATTAATTATTGTAGGAGAAACTTGAAAATTTTAAATAAGTAACATCAGAAATTTTAATTGGGAAAATTAAAGGGTTTAGGATTAAAAGTCACAAAATCGCATAATTTTAAGCACGGGCCACTGATGTTGAGGCTTTTACTACGATTCTCGGTAGAGGTTTTCCTGGCATCCGAGCCAATTAGGAAAATTAACTTGAAGGGCTTGCTTTGGGGTGGTCTTTGTAACTATTGTGTGTGGGGTGACTTGGATTCAAATCTTAAAAGATTAGAATAAACTTCAGAATTCCGTTAGGGAAAACTGAAATTTGATTTTTGTGGGTCGGGGATATTGTTATGGAAATGAGTACATAAATTAATAAATTATTATATTAATTATGATATTAATTAAGTTATTAATAAAGCCATATTTAAGGCAGTTATTAATTATTGACATTTAAACACATATGGAATGATTTAATAAATGGAAATAATTATGGGCATAAATATAGCTTACATATTAAAAGCATAAACAAAACGTGGAGTGAAAGAAAGTATTGCAATTCTTAAATAAGGAAGCTTGAAAGCATTCAGGTAAATGGTTGACACACTCTAAATTATCAGAAGTATTGACATATAAGGAAAATTCATAAGAAGCAGCAGTTTAGCTTCAGTTTGCAGTATCAGCATTCAGTTAGTCAAATTACTAGAACGAACAATTAACTTGCCTAAACGGGAAGAGTTCTAGAGAACTCAAGACATATTTGGATGGTTGTATTTCGAAACACGAATTCGGGGAATTAGAACAGAGCAACAGTCACGAAAAGAGACGAGATGATCTCTCTCTTGTGCGGCAGTTTCGAGCGAGTAAGGTTCTCCTTCCGTTGGTCCGATCAGCTGTGTTCAAGGTTGTTGGGTGGCGAGCGACTTGGCTTCTCTGCAAGACGCGAGCCGGACTTGTAGCAGATGAGTATAATCGAAGTGTATTGATTGTTTATTATAATTAGGCAAGCAGGAATCATAGTGATTATTTATTAATAGGATTGTAACTTGTTTTAATACCGTTTGGCCATTAATCAAATAACATAGGTGTCGATTGAGTTAAGGTTAGAGTGAGGGAACTCTAGGTTTAGGTGTCAACCCTTTATCGGTGTCTAACTAAAATACTCAGCAAGTAGTTGGTTGTGTGGTTCAGTGCAGACCGTTTAACTTTTTGTTGTAGTGGTTTATTCTAAACAGTAAAGAAGGAGGTTAGCTGTCTATGGTTGTGTGATTTATGATACATTTATTGACACAGTGTAAACAAATACATCCTGACATATTATGGCTTATATTGCAGTATTGCTGCAATATAAACCCATAACATACAGTTCAAGTGCAGGAATCGTTAAAAAGTTGTCCACGCCTTGTTCTTAACGTACTCCATGGTGGAAGTAAACACAAGCAAGCAATTTCTATTGAGCATATTTTAGTGTTCACCCGATGTGCTTATTAAGAAATATATTTTTTCTAGCAAGTAGTTTTAAGCATGGTATTTTTTTTCTTAAAAGGTTGTTGCACATTTTTGGCCCACCACAGAGAAACAGTCAACACAGCTGCAACTAGATTTTTAGAGGCTCGGGGTAAACCTTAAGAATGAGGCTTCCTTCAACATAAGTTTCAGGATTTTTTTTTTTGGGGAGGGGGGAGGGATGGTCCAACTTTTTTATGGTATTTCCGTCTTCTTCATTATATTGACTCACCTGTTCGGAGCGACCCGGAATGTGTTTTTTTTTGGGGGGGGGGGGGGGGGGGGGGGGGGAGACAAGGGATTATCGTGTAACTGGAAGACCGTATATTTTATCACAATATAACGTAAAATCATCCAACACGAAATTTGTATAACGGTAAATCGTCTAATGCCCCTGCCTCCTTCGCGCTGCCGTGTTCGCTGCGGTTATACATATCCATCAGAAACCACAGTCATATTATTGCCCAATTCGGCGAATATGCATTATAGTCTAGTCGGCAAGGGCAACAATCGTGCACTTCCGGAAAAGGTATGACATTTCGAGAACTTATTTTATAGATCAAGAACAACATTTCTGTATATGGTGCCCACTGACGGCACTTCCGGTTTAGCGCCATGACGTCATCAAAGATGGTTGCCACATGATTTAACCCTAAAAATGTGTATCTCCGTAACTAATTAACCGATTTTAATTTTTTATAGCTCGTTGGAAAGATAAAATTATAACAAACCAAAAATGTCCTATGACACAATAACAACTCGCACTAGTTAAGCGGTATGGTCTCTGGAATGCGATATTGCGTGAAATGTTGGAAAAAACGCGAAATATAACTATTTGAACCTTAAGCTGTAGATTTTCTTTTCCCTTGAACATTATCTGTATCTTATTTAAAACATCATGTTAACATCAAAACGTATGATGCCTAACTGGAAAACTGCGCATCCTCTTTTAAAATAATACAACAATGTAATGAACAAGAATTTTAAAACTCAACTGTTTGTCAATGAGAATGTCATGTCAGGTCGTCGCTGCTAGTCAAAACCCATACCAGAACCTGATGACTAACCCAAAATACACATACTTAGCATGCCTAGGAATATCTGAAAGGTGGAGATCTTTTCTTGCCATCAATCCTAACCGAAGTTGTTTAAATAAGACAGGGACTGTCCTACACCCATTTAAAGGTGAAGAGGTAATGGCGTAGCGGTGAAATCGTATGGTGATTTTCAAATTCGAAATGGTTTTTCGAGCCCTGTAACAGCCCAAAATAGACATGCTTAGGATTTTCTAAAAAGGTGGGATCCATTCTTTCCATCAAACCTATCCGAAATTGTTTAACTTGGATAGGGACAGTCCTACGCTCATTTAAAGATGAAAAGGTAATGGCGTAGTGGTGAAAGCGTATGGTGATTTTCGAATTCGAAATGCTCTTGCGAACCATGTAATAGCCCCAAATAGACATGCTTAGGATTTTCTGAAAGGTGGGGATAAATTCTTTCATTAATCCTAACCGAAGTTGCTTAGGTTAAATGCAAATACAAATATGAGCATTACAATGGCACTTTGAAATTGAAACTAGCCACTACACCAATTACAGCTACACCTTTAAATGTAATGTTCTGTTCCAGTGACCACTTAGACCAGAATAAACATTATTATCAGGATAGCATAAGGGCAATCAATTGTAATAAACACTAATTATGCACTAAATAGGTAGGCTAAATAATTTAGCAATCATTCGTCTAATAATTCAATTCAATAATTAAGCAATACTATTGTGGGTGGGATTGGAAAAAATTAGTGTATGGCTTAAATTGCATGCAAGACTCGAGAGCGCATTCTCCATGTAACTGAACCCAAAAGTTTAATTAAATCACTTTTGATGCTGGTGATCTGAAATAAATCATATTTCATTCTTTCTCCAGTGGTGGACACATGGGTTTGTTTTCCTCTTGCTTTCAAAGGGAGGGGAGGCGTGGTACTTTCTCCATCATGTTGCGCTTTACTTTCGGCCTTGATTTGGCCGTGGTCCGGCCAAGTTCGTTCAAGGCTGAGTAGTTTCTCTACCCTCGGTAATTATGCCACCAGCTGTTTGGCCTAGTTTTGCTTTGGCTGGGGGATGAAAGACAACACAAGCGTTACAAGCTATGTTTTTCAACTTTCAATTTTTTCCCTTTGAAATCTTGTTTCTTGCCTCT
>JAHWFP010154261.1:0-39090 GCA_023313725.1 Lithobius niger | reverse complement strand
TACATAACCACTTAGTGCCAGATAACAAATTTCTAAAAGAATATTTTCCTGTAATTAAATCACTTAAACTCGACTCTTTTGCCAGGCATTTTGCAAAACCAACATAACGAATGCATCACACCTTTGAAACACGTGACCCCGATTTGCATACACCTTGCTTTGCGAAGTGGCATCCAACGGAGCAGGTGGGTCATTGCTTTTCGGCTGCCATTTCTGCCTCTTTTAAGGGGAGAAATTGGCGGTTTTTATCCGTTTTAAATGTATGTTTTATGCTTTTAATATAGGTTGACTTAGTGGCTTTTGCCATGCTTTAATTTTATTGCTAACCTGAAGACGACAATTGTTAATTTTCGAAACGTTGTTTGTATTTTTATGTAGCACTGCTTAGTTTGCCTTCACATAATCTGTTACTGTGCTTTTTACTCCACCGATCTTTCAAGTCCGAGCTCTCCGAGTAGGCAATGTCGTGTTCTTTGCACGCTTCGTCTAGTTTATTAATTCCTGGGTCTCCTCGAGCCAATCTTTTTTCAAGTTTAGTTCCTGGACCACAGTATTGGTAGCCCGGCAAATGTATTTCGAGAGGTAACTTATCTATGAGTTTGTTTACGATTCCTTTCCCAGACTTGATAAAGGAAGCTCTTTTCGTCCTGCACACCTCGCAAAATACAACCTGCATCTGCCTGTTATTTTTGCGGTGATGATAACGGACGGCTCGGGGCCATTAGAAGTTTGACGTTTACAGTTGACACAGTACCTCATCTTGATATTTTTTGATTCCATGGTTCTTTTGTTTATATACGATTTTTTTTAACATAAACCAAAATTTTTATAAGCCAACCTTTTTTCCCGAGCAGTTATGATTTGTCTTTGCTGCATTTCTGATAAAATTTCGACCATCTCGTTTCTATGCCCATCATGACCGGCTAAACTAGATTTGTACAAAAGTGTCAATCTTTTAACTAAATCATTAGGGTTATCGTAATATTTATAATCAACTGTACTACCCGCTTTTTTAACCATACCCGTCCCTGTTTTCTTCATGTCTTCCCAAATTGGAGCGATAACAGTCCTGTATTTGGTGCTACGATTAGATTTGGGTTTGTTAGTTTTTGGGTCATTATTCTGAAAAATAGCGTTAGTATTTTTTAACATGGCCGCGTAAGCTGCTTTAACTTCCGGCGCGAGGGTAGTTTCTTTCAAATTTTTGAAAACTAGCAAATTCCAAAGTCCGCGTTTTCCCACGTATTGCTCCCCCTCGACCACTATATCATTCTCAAAGATTTTAACGACTTTATTACCGAAGGTCAGCTCACCTTTTTCTTATCATACTGTAATCCAAATACTGGGTCAGTGTCTTGGGAATTTTCGAAAAATTTTATCAAGAAATATTTAGCGGTGTCTCCAATATTTTGACCAGGTAACAAACTATCGAGGGACCTTAGCGTCGTGATATTTGGAAGCTCGGGTGGAGTAGAAATGCGTCTAGCTTGCACTGCGGAATATGTGGGGGTGAGTTTTGGACCGGTGCTCGTTGTCGCGTATTCAGTTTTGGAGTGCGGTGGAATTCGCATTATTGGAGTTACAGCCGGACTTGAATATTGGGCGAGGTTGTAATCGAGAGATGTTTTCTGACTAGGTGTAGGGGAGGGTGAGAGAGCCAGTGATTCAAAATCATCTTCGTAACTTTTTTCTTCATCACTACCTTCTTCTTTGTAAATTTTAATCGGTGTAGTTTGCGTGGCTAGAGTGTTTTTAATTGGTTTAGTTTGTGTAATCGGCATACTTTGCATGGCTGCACCGAGGACCGGTCTCGGTTTCAGGGTGCTTACTACCGGTTTAAAAAATTCTTGTAGCGATTCTTCTTGTTCTCTCTCCCCCGAACGTTGATTTAAAAACTTTTTCGTTAAACGTCTTTTGAGTTTTGCGATTTATCGTTTTGTTTCCATTCTTTTGTTTAACAGGCAAAAACGAACGTTTATATCTCCCTTCGTTTAACGTTTTGTTTATTGATAAAAACCCATAAGGCTTTTTCCAACAATTTTGACACAACGTTTTAAAGTCTGAAAATTCCATGTCGGGGCCAACGTGGTTTTCATAAACGTGTTTCAAATTTAACTCGTCCACGGGGAAAAGGATTAATAAATTTGCGTTGTCTCTGACCACTTGTTTTGGAATTCTCGTGTAGGACTGGCTGCAATAAAAAACATTGGTGTTCGAATGACGTCCTTGAGCAAAGTAACGTTCGATGTTTTTTTGTTTGTCCAAAAGGCAATCGTCAAAAAGAATCAGGTTTCGTAATTTTGGGTCCAGTTCTTCGGGTGGAACTAAATCTATTTGAGAACTGTGAAAAATGGCGACATCCCATCCAATTTTTTCTTCAATTTCGGCAAATATAGATTGCAAAGCTTTGTACTTTGATTGACATAAATTTTTACTGTAAATATATAACCGATTGTAGTCGAGCCATCTTTCGTTACATATGAAATTAAACAGTAAGTTAGTTTTGCCGCAATTTGCGGGGCCTATAATTAAACATCTGATATTCAAAGGTAGAAATGGATGATTTTTAGGTTCTTTCTTAGGTGTGAAAAAGTCGTAGTTTTTAATTTCCATGGCTTTTCTTATTTGCACATTTTTTTAATGTTTACGTAGATACTAAACCCATAAAGTCTTCGTCGGAAAATTTGTCATTAGAAATGTCGGAATGAGCTACTCCAAAGTCTACGTTACACCACAATTTCACGTTGCTGGGAAAATCGTCGGTAACGTACACCGCGGTAATTTTGCCAGTGACCTCCGTCAAGTTTAGAGCGTTGTAAGATGGCAAGTTAAACCAGGGTTTGTCGATAACATTCTTATTAAGTTTCCCACTAGTTTTGTGAATATTCTCGTACACCCAAGTTCTAAGACACAGCGGTTTGTCTCCGTTACCTTCGTCCACCCTTTCACAATGAGGATAACAGGAGGAAGCTTCGTGCATAGAATTGGGATAATTGAACATAGTCATGGATACGGGTTTTTGCTCGTCAAAGTCGATCTCCAGTTTCTTGCAAATATAGCATTTAGGAGTTTTCAACACTTTTTGAGTTTCCGGGTCGATGGGTGAAATCCACCCTTTATACTTTTTTTTTCGTCCGAATGGGATTTCCCAAACCCTTTAAATCTTTAAATTGGATGGAAGGTGACAAGGAAAACTTTGTACCATTGTTTAGCTTTGTACCATTCTCGCTCTTAACTTTCAGCAAGCTTTTTTGCAAGAGATTCGAAAGATTTGTTTGCCAAGATGATTGAGACATTTTGAGGTTATTATTATTATTTATTTTGAGGTTATTGTTATTTTATTTTCAGGTTCTTCCTTTTATTATAGACGAGAAATTTTTTTTTAGAAATAAGCCTCATCGGCACGTTTTTTAAATTTCTCGTATTTAAATAAAAGATGTCGGTCAATAAGTTTGGACAAGCATTGAAGAGGACGAGGGGGGAAGGGGGCGAAGTGATGGGAGTCGGTCCGAGAGGACAGCCCGGACTAGGGTACGTGCTAACCCCCGAAAACAACTACGACATGCAAAGTAAGCGTTTAACCAAAGTTGGAGCCGGCATCGATACTGAAGATGCGGTAAAATATTCGCAGATCGGTACTCTGGTAAAGGACGTTCAGAAACTTAAAACCGACCTGCCTCCTGCCATTAATCTGCTCTCCAACGAATTGGCGTCTGCCATTTCTAACATCGAAAAAAATACGTTGTACTTAGACGAAGGTGACGGGAATTTTTCCACGAAGAAGAATCATATTAAGGACATAGCGTTCCCCCGGCACGCGGCTGACGCGGCAACAAAAGTGTACGTTGACAGAAATTGCTTATTACAGGACGACCAGAAAGTATACTTCAATGCAATGCACAAGCCGATTAGAAATCTAAGCGAACCTACTTTACCAAGCGATGCCGTTACTAAAGTATTCGTTGACGGCAATTGCTTGTTACAAGACGGCCAGAAAGAATACTTCGATGCCACCAACAAACCGATTAGAAATCTAAGCGAACCTACTTTACCGAGTGACGCGGCTACAAAAAAATTTGTGCATGAAAATTGCTTCATGCTGATCAGTTTCAGCATGAAGAGCCCGTTGGCTAAAGAAGTCGACTGGTTCGTAAATTCAGGACCATTTACGAGTTTCATAAGTACTAGTTCAGGTTTAATTCGTAAAGCAATTTTATACTGCAGCGATCCGAGCATAGAACTCATTGTTAAGTGCAAAGCAGGAACAAAAACATTTTTGATTACTAAAATTAAGGACGAGCAGTCAACCACTAACATTGTCGACAATCCTTACCAAATAGAAAAAAATTCAGACATCACGGTACACACGCTCGAAAAATTTCAAACAGAAGACATTTATTTCCAATTAGATTTACACGTAACTTTTTAACTCATTTCATCCTGTATAAAACAGCTTTGTAATTACGGGCCTTAGAGAAGGCACTAAAAAATATAAGCAAAAGTGTCCGCACCAAATCTAGTCAAAATTTTGTACGCATTCGTAATTGTACCTAATTCTTGGTCCCAAGTAGTTAACCACGGACCGGGGAGGACCCATGTTTACAAAACTATCGAAATAACAGGGTTCTCCCGAAACGGTGGATTAGGCTACCCAGTGACTTCCTTCTCCGTCGTGGAAATCTTCCAAATTTACGATTCCATTTTCGCCAGTAGGCCAACGTTTTAAGGGAAGCGTGTCCTTACTAAAAGTACCTCTAAATTTTGGAATTTTCATTACTCTCGCCAATCCATTTAAATCAAAGTTTGTTAAAGGTTTATTAAAGTCGATTAAACCTTGGGTGGTCTTAAGTAAAGACCTCTGCCAATTTTTTTTGCTTCTTTTTTTGCTTAATTTTTTTTTCTTCGAGCCAGAACCTTCCACTTGCTTGTGATGCCGCACGAGTTCAGCTAAAATTTTTGCATCATTTTGTGCTTTTTTTACGGCAGATACCACCCCCGCTGTCCCACCCGCCAACCCTCTGATCCCAGCTAAAATCGGTCCTAGCAATGCCAACAGCAAAAAGCCGCCTTTCTTTTTTCGCGATTTTGTTTTGAGCGCCATATCTTTTTTATTATTATTAATATTATTTAGTAAACAACTTCGACTTTGCCTCTATCCAACTTTAGATTCATTTTCCTGTCACCAATGAGCAGGTTGTGTTAGCCGGCATTGCTGCTCTAAACTTCAGTTTGACTTGTACGTCCACGATTCCCGATTGAAGCCTCTCGGACTGTTTGGAGCAATCCAACACCACGAGAGGATAGGCTTTCTTGAAATGAAGCAAGTCAAAACTCAAGTCGATGGTATCGTAGCAAAGGTGCCTAAATTGCTGCGCCATTCTATACAGACCAACGTTCTCTCCAGTGGCAAAATTAGTATTTAATTCGAGAAACGGATATCTTTCTGAATTTAGTCACGTGAGCATCTTGCAGACTACAGTGGTCAAACATACTGGGGTTTTTGACTAAAGAGTCCTGTCTGTTTGTTTGAAAAGCTAAAACTATCCACCTAGGTTTTACAACAGCTGAAGTAGTCAGCACGCGCCAAGTGAAGCTGGTATTTTGAGGGAGCACCCAGCTATCGTAATGCCAGTGCCTAAATCCTAAATCCACGGTCGCTCCGTGGTCGATGAGATTGTAGAGTTTAAGTTTCTGCTCGTCCGAGGCCGTGACATGTGGAACGAGCCAGCTGATGCTATTTAGAACGAGTTTGCCATTGGCCGCTGCCGCTGCTTTGAAGATGGCGTTAGTGTCGCTCGCTCGCATGAGTGTGAGCACATGTTTAGTTCCGTAGATTAGCTAATCGTAATTTTCGAAAAACCTCATGACGTGTTTCAGAGGGATGGCAAATGTAAAGCTTCCCTTGGGAGTCGTTTCAATGATGATGGACGCATGCCGCTGTTTGTATCCCAAGTTGTCGGTTAGTTCGGCAGCGACTGAAGCCGCGCTGTCCAGCGCCCAGCACTGGCCGAGCAGAGCCGGTTGCTCCGCCGAGCCGTAGGTGAGCAGTCCCTTCATCAGAGTACCGAACCCCGGATAATTTAACTCGTCTACTTGTTTATCACCGAGATGGTATTTGATGTTATAAAACAGGAACATGGGAGCATTATTAATAAGACTAGCTACGTCAGCATCCGTGTAAGTCGAGTCATCGTCCTTCAGTAACCGCCCTTTAATCAGGAGGTAACTGTTGGTAACGTGCAGAAACAAATCTTGGTTTTCTACATGTATGCGGATTTCCGAATTTACGTTGTTGAGATTGGTGCCAACGATAGGATTGTATTCGTGGTAAGTGTAAGACTCGACCGACGAATCGTACACCAAAGGTTCGTTGATTTTTAAGTAATCTTCTACTACACTCATTTTCTGGGAGTTGTTATAAATTTGATGAAAGCTCTATTTCTTGGCGTCAAACCGTTTGTTTTTTTATTATTAGAGTTATAATTAATAAAGAGTCCTTTGCCTTTTTTTCCAAACACAAGCATTTTTATCCTTTTTTTTTTTAATTTTTAGATCTCAAATGAAGACGCACCGTGAGCGTCTCTCCGTTTAAATCCAGTGGCTCGTTGGTCTGAGACGTGAGCCAAACTCTTATATTTCTGATTAATTTTGTAGTCACCGGGAGGTAAATCAACTTATGCGAGGATTCTATGATTTTGAAACCGGGCGGGGAATTGGGATAAAAGGAGTATAAAGTGGGCTGAGTGTCGTTGTTTAGGTATGAATTGCCTATGATATCAACGTGTACGAAAATTGTATTGATGCTCATAATGTCAACGGTATTTTGACTCTCTCGACTTCTCACGTAGTTGCCTAATTCAAACCCCAAGACTGGAGCCAAACTCTTGTCACTCGAAAAAGATATTCCGTAATTCGGATCGGTAATTATCAAGTTGGTTCTTAAAGTATTTAGATTCGGAAAAATCGTAATGGTATCCTTGTTGTGACCATTCGCATCTATCGCCGACTTGAGAAATTTATTCAAATCCTCGATTTCGTAAGCCCCCGGGGTGACTAACACTTTCTGCCAGGTGGCACCAGTATCGGTCGTATACTGAATTTCGTTATTTTTCAAGGTGATTTGTGGATGCTGTTGTACGTGTCTAAATTAAGCAGGGCCTGGGCCAATTCCTAATTTTTTTCAGAGTCTAAATGAATCGGAGTGTTTAGATTAATTCTCAAATTAGAGTCTTTGCCGGAGAGAATGATTGAACAAGAATCCATGATATTGCTTTTTTTAAAGTGGGAAAAAAACAAATTCGAAATCTGGAAGGACCTGACTCCACTATTAGCTAGTTTACACTATAATGACCTTGAAATTTTTAACCAAGGTCATTTTATGCACCAAAATAGTATACACGGTCCTAGGGGGTGCTGAATAGTATACCCGGTCCTAGGGGGTGCTAAGGCAAGCCCAGACAAGTTCAGGCAAGCCCAGACAAGTTTAGGCAAGTCTAGGCAAGTTTGTGACGTCATTTCCCACCCGATTTTCTTTTTTTTTTCAAACCTGCTTTAGAAATTTCCAATACGATTTGTTAAACTTTCATAGCACCAACTTGTTTGTTTACTCAAGTTTAGACAAACTCAGACAAGTTTAGGGAAGTCTAGACAAGTTTGTGACGCGGTGTCGCCATCTTGGACTTCCGGTGCGCCGCCATCTTGGATGACGTCACTTCCGGTTTGCATGGGCGCCGCCATCTTGAATGACGTCACTTCCGGTTCACTGCCATCTTGGAAAATGGCTCAAAAAGGTAGCAAAAGGACTCAAAAAGGTAGCAAAAAGCACTTTCCCACCCTCGTCCAGATTGACGAATGGTCACTTCCGGTTTACATGGGCGCCGCCATCTTGTACCGGAAGTGATGTCACGTGACCGGAAGTTACGTCACTTCCGGGGGGGGTGGTTTTGTCCTCATATCGCAAATACCCACTACTGTCAGTGTGACGTCACTGCTGAATCATCGGATGTGATCTGCTCTTTGAGGTGGTTGTTCCGCTGACTCTTTATAACGATGGTGGACCTGCAATTTACGATGGTGGAGATTGTCGTTACACGGAGAGCCCCAACTAAGCTGAAAGAAGGTAACTCGACCAAAGGAAATGAACGGTACTTAACTTCAAATTGCTTAAGAAGGCACTAGACAGACAACAAAGTAGAATGGAAGCGTGGTGGTGAGCATACGTTATATTTCGTAACATTTGCCTTCATTTTGCACATCGCTGTATCCAGAAGATATGTTCAATTGTAGTAGTGATACGTGGCATCACTTTTGATGGAAATGGTTCCTTTCGGTGCAGTCGTAGATCAATGTACTCACTTCGTTACGAGAGGAGTATATTCGTACGGAAAGTAACACTCGGCAAACATTAAATCACGCGGGAAGAAACGCGTGTAGTTACTACGGTGGCTTATTGGGACAAAGAACAACTGTTTTCTACGTACACAAAACTTTCGTGAAACCTGAACCTAGGCATTCAACACCAGATAAGACACACTACAACTTACGACGATACATGGTAAACTGCGTCCATGCCAGCGGCCATCTTGTTCCGGTTTCATAAACGTTTTGTGTGTGCAGAAAAAAGTTGTTGTGGGTCCCAATAACCTACCATGCGTTACGATGACGCAGCTCAAAAATGGCCAGCAAACAACGATAAGCAGAGCGAATTTCGTGAAGGTGCATTGTGTTAGCTAACGTTTGCCCTACGTAGTTTGTGAAAATACCACGAACTGTTTTGGCAGTTTGCGACAGCGCAATGTTTATTTGCCTCCATCTTTGAACTCTAACGTTAAGCTACGATTTCCAGCGCCATCTTGTCTGTTCTTCCTCGATCCTTGTCAGGCGGTGAGCACTCTTTGTGCTAGTAACCCTTCTGTGACGTTACGTTGCGACCATTGCGACTACAACAGTGCAAACAGTTCCACAACTTTAAGAAAGTGTTCATTGTTTCTTCAGCAGGATTTCTTTAACGAGGTCTCACATATCGGCACTTAGGTTGGACATGGACGTTACCATCGTAGTTGGTAGCGGACGATACCATCGTGACAATATTTTCAGCATTTCTGTATGGGTGCAAATTCAACTTATAGCTAGCGAAGTATTCATAATTCATAAATGCAACCTTATGAATTAAAGTTAAATGAGGCGAGATTCTTACGTGAGGTAAAACATTCGACCATGGTTCGTAGTATACCACACGCCGTGGCTGTTTGCTGTGACGTGCATATCACGTGACTGGGCTAGTCCAATCAGACGGCCAAACAGCCGTTGTTCTCGTTCGTCATTGGCTAACTCATGGTGACGTCACGGCAAACAGCCATTGCGCATGGTTTAGCCATGGTTCGTTAAATAAGCCTCATCTGACTTTTCTAATATCATGTAAACCAAATAAATTGAAATGTTTGTATGACTAAAGGTGCTCAATTATTCTTGTAGGAAATCGTTTCGGTTTACGTGTGGTATGGATTTTACTGCGTATCCGTTTGACGTTCAGCATTGTGGGATTCAATTTACATGGAGTAAGTAAGATAAAGGATTTTTTTTTAATTAAAGCCATACTCGATGTACCATTTATGTAACGGGATTTTACGAGTTTGTGTAGTCGTGTTATTGGAACACGGAAACATTTGCGTTGTTATTATGCAGGATATTAAAAAAAGGCAGTTCAAATCATTCGAGAGGATGAATTAACTAATTCAACTGGTTCTGTAACCATAGGCCTATCCGTTGCCTTTTCCTTTCCAAGAGTGATTTGTTTCCATTTTTAAGCTTGCATAACAGTGTGACAAGAAGAGACACTACAAGTGTGACGCAAAGTGGATTATCTTAGATTAGTTAGTATAACACCCCATCAGAACCGTTACGTTAGAAGTTGGGAGAAATTTGATTGTGATTGATGCTAACTAATGAAGTGGGAACGTTTTGACACCATAGTTGAGTTACATTATGATTTTGGGTGTCACTAAGTTCCCAAGCTAAGTTATTCCTATGTGTAGTTTCAAAATACGCCCATTACTTAGTGAATTATCAATTTGGAAATATTGATATGAAATGGAATAGCGTAATTGGCTTGATTAATTTCAATGATTTGGATCATTCGTAAGAATCCTCAGTATTGATCAGGTGTTAACATTGTTTTTAATGTGTATCCACTATCGCCCCAGATGGGTACTCATTATGCCCCAGTGTTGGGGCAAAGCAATAATGCAACTCTGAAAAAAAAAACTTGAATTTAAAAGTTTTTGCGACTGTGAAGTTTGTATTCCTCGACAACAAGTTTTTCTCAGTACGTTGCATTTCTAAGCTTGCACAACACTGTGATGATAAATTAACAACTAGTGGATCGCACTACATCTACCACACCACGTGGTTTATAAGGAAGAATTTTTGTAGAATAAAATGACACTATTATTTCATTAAAAATTTAGCCTCCGTTTAAGTATGAAAAATAACATGATGAAGGAGCACAGTGTGCTAAAGTGGGTAACACATGTAAGGGGCAAAGTGAATTATCCTATATTAGAACGTACACACCAAATCAGACCTTTTTGTGGATCCGTGTGGATTTGGAAGGAGTTGGGTTTTAATGGATGCTAACTAATATTATGTCTTTTGATATAATTGTTACAGGTTACTTGTTTTCAAAACCAGTTACTGTAGTGTTTTATGCAAGTGAAAGAGAACGGCCTCGCACCAGCCACGTAACCCTTCCTCCTGGATTTCGTTTACTATCCTACGAATTTAAAAGGCTCGAAAATGACACAAGTAAGCACTTAATCGACATTCACTTGTGTAGAAAAGAAAAAGTTTTTTTTTTAAAAAAAAGGGTTTATAAAAGCTGTTTGAAAACACTGCCCCTCTCCCGGTTTCTCTTGAGTGAGTATTGAATTTGATCACGGACGGGTTGCTTTGCATGTTGGGTCTATGCCATTCTACACATTTTGTTTTCCTATTTGCTTTTTTCTAAGCACAATTTTTTTTTCTGGGCTTGCTGTTAGTGGTTCCCCTACCTTTCCATTTTCTTGCCACTTGAAGTGGTAAAACATTTGTTTACTTTAATTTATTTAAATAAATACGGATGAAAACCTATTTACGTTGCCTTTTGGACTTAAATGTCAGACTGCCTGAGCCCACGACTGAATTGAACCCACGACCTTTGACCTTACCACCTTAAGTTGTTATAAACAATTGTTTAAATTAATTTATTTAAATAAATACGGATGTAAACCAAAGGTCGCGGGGGGGGGGGGGGTTTGACCCTTCTGAATGTCGTTGGTGTCGACAGCCACTTACGGTTCGGCACCTCCTTGTTGATTGTCGCCATATTGGTGATGTTCGTCGTCGTTTCCATCTTCCGCAGGACATTCAGCGCCAATTGGGCGATAAGTTTGTCGTCCTGTCCGGTGTTTTTCAATTTTTGCAGGAGGTACAGGTCAATGATAAGATCTAGATTAGGAGTTTGATTAATATCTCTGTAACGTGTGGTGCAGTGGCAACTCGGACCACTGTGACTGAGATTGGCGCTAACAACCGAGCTGTTGACGTGCCATTAAGCCTCAATTTGGGCGCCCCCCCCCCCCCGAAGGTCGTGGGTTCGATTCCGCCCTCAGGCAGTCTGAGATTTAAGTCTAAAAGGCAACGTAAATAGGTTTGTATCCGTATTTATTTAACATTTTTCGAGCCCATTTGACTTCCTGTCCTGTTTATAATCCTAATTTATTTAAACTGTAGTTAGTTGTTCAAAGTAAAATAGCTCAAACATCTGCCATTACCTTGTCAAGGCACAGAATTATGACAAGCCTTAAGAAAATTTCATGAACCCAAGAGTTGGCGTACTTGCGAAAGTTTACGTATATCCGAAATCTAAATGTTCTTACTTCATTAATCCATTTTATCAGAGATGCTATGTAGACGTTCAAAGACTTTGCTAAACTAAGACGTTACATGCTAGTGCATTTGTTAACCCTTTGAGTCACGCATTATGCGTGATGATTTTTTTAATGATAGTTGGGTCAGTCGCGGGATTCGCACTGGCATTCGCTTTGTCGGGTCCACGGGGTCCCTTCATCGAAGCTTGCAGTGCGAGTTGAGACTTAGTTTTTGGCCCACCTCCCGAGTGTTCTTTTTTCTGGACGCCGTAACTCACAGGGTTAAAGTGCACGTATAAACTAAATATAGCACTACACTGCACAGTATGATATTAAAACCTTTTTTATTCTGGTGGTAACGAAGTTTTTGGTCCCATTTTTTACAGTTAAGATAATAGCTGCCTAATGCTGCATCCCAACCTATCAAAGATAGCAAATGACCAATCAAACTATTTTAAACTGATTTCTTTATTCCGGTCATGGTTATTTCTCCGTTTGGATTGCGCACAAAACTATTTACTTCTCCTAATTGCAACAGTAAGTTCTGTATTTATATGCTCCACCACTTACTCCCCGGTTTAATAGTCAAAGTCCAAAATCCACAAAAGTATGGGGAATGTAATTTCTACCTACTACTTTTTCTATAACTGTTGTTCCCATTCCTTGAGGACATTCATCTTGTTGCCAGTAGCAGTTTTATCTGTTATTTTTGTTAACTTCAAATTTTTATTCTGTATTTTTTCTTAAGCTGTTTAAAATCAATTTCTTGTCCAAAATTTCTAATATACAGCTAATTTACATTCCACAGTACTGTCTCTCTATAGATGTTTCTTCTTGGGAGATTACGTTTGTTCAACGCGAGTTTGAAGTCTAATTACTGAGATAAATTTCAGCAGAAGATTATTGTCTTATGGATTCTAGCTGAGACACTGCCTTTATCTGAGGTAAAATCCAATTTGAGCTGCAACCAATTAGATATCTGGTAGGGTTTGCAAGAACCACCTGAAGTCTTTGCTTTAAAGCACTAGCATAAGCTTATTCACTTCGTTTTAGGCAAATCTTAGAGCTGGAAGCTTTTTATTGGTAGCAAAAGCTAGCGCTTAAGCATAAAAATGGTTACGAGAGCAAGATTTTGATCCCCTCTGCCTAACGCATATAGGCAAGGAATAACAACAGATTCTTCTTTACAGTTTTTGTTTTTTTCAAACTCAGTCCAAGAGCAATGCGCGTCGGGGAGGGAACTACAATAAGTGTATGGCAGTACATATTGGTGAGAGCAACATCTTAATGATAGCTAAGATTCTGTAAACCTTTATTACGAAATTATAGTTCAATTTAGAAAAATAAATAGGGTAGTCCCTTTCCCTTCGCCACCTTAAATATGTTGGAGGTGACGCGCACACCGAAGTACCCCCCCCCCCCCCAGCATCGATGTTTATGCCATCGTTCCCGAGGACATTTTGTCGTTTTAATTTACGTAGACTTATATTATGCTGGTGTCTCAGTACATTTCTTAGTGCATGCGTTCGTTTGCTGGAACATTTTAAGACACAGCATACGGTTGACGTGGCCAAGGTAGAGTCTGAAGATTTTTCGTTATCGAACAATGAACATCTGTCTAGATATACCTGAGGAGGTAAAGATGGGAGCACAGTTAAACGAAAAACCGCATGGTGTTGGCAAAGGAAACATCGGGCAAACTGCATAAAAAAAATAACCGCTCTCGCATTGCTGCAAAACCTGTTGAACGCAATGACTGAGATCAAAATATTCTTCTTTGCTTACTGTAATTTATTTTTTTTAGGCCTATTTGATTTGGGCCAATCAATCAATTATCTACATATATAATACGGAGCAGGCGGCCAAGTCACCACCCACGCCATTCCGTCGTACAATCAAGTACCCCACCCTGTAGTTCCATCTGTTGACGGGATTCGCCTTCAAATTCGGGTTGGGACACTTTTCCAACGTGTTCGAACAGATGGCGCCACTTACCAAACCTACCATGTCGCCGTCTATTGACGGCTTTGGACTACAAGTTCGGGTTATAACACTTTTTCCAAAGTCTTCGAAGACGTGACGCCACTTACCAGACCTGCCGCACCGTTTTGGGGCTCGTTTTTTGGTATTGTTGTGGTACCAAAGCGGCCAACAAAGTTTTAGTCGAGTGGACTGTGCCATTGTCGGCGTTTGAGCTAAAAAGAAAAGAAAAAAAAAACAAACAACAACCCGTGTCTACTAAACCAGACAACTTTAAACGAAACGACAATTGGTTCTTGAGCCTCGAAATTTGCAGCCTGATACGATGGAAAGGCGCATTTATTTCCTAAACGTTCACTTCCAGAAAGGAGTTGAATTGAGTTCGAGTTTGAGTTTGAGTTTCTTTATTGAGCAGAAAGGGCCTTCGAGCCATGCGCTCATGCTACAAACTAATCTAGTTAGTTAATTGTTTTTAATAGGGCGGCAACAATCGTTGCTTGAATAATGTCGCAATGCACGGTACCGAGGTGAATTGTTTCAAAGGATTAACTTAAACATAGGGTTACTTGCTAACTGAATGCTGGATTTCTCAGGGCTTTTTTTAGCCTTCAGTCAAACATACGCATGCGACTTTTCCGGGGCTGCACCAAAGGGGAAATGTCACGGGGTAGCGTTTTCGGGGGATACGGGAGAGGGTAGGCCTACCAGGGCAAGTGTGTGTGGCGGACAAAGCGCACTACCGAAGTGAATTGTTTCAAAGGATTAGCTTAAACATGGAATTACTTGCTTACTGAATGCTCGATTTCTCAGTGATAGGGCTTTTTTTAGTCTTTTGTCAAACACACGCCAGCGACTTTTCCGGGGGTGCACCAAAGGGAGAATGTCACGGGGCGACGTTTTCGGGGAGGGGGAGGCGGGCTGTATGGGGGAACACGTATGCGAATCCGGGAGGGGGCAGGAGTGGGGGGATTGGGGGTTAAAGTAATTGTGGGAGAGAGGGCATATGTGGGAGCCATTCACATGTTCGGTCTTCGGTTTGATAAATTTGAAACCAAAGACCAAACACCTGGAGGGAGGCGGGGAGGTGCGCAGCATGCGCATGGGCACAACTAGCCGTTGATATTAATATTAATAAACAAAAACGGAACGTTAAATGTTTAGAGTAAGGATCTAAAAGTCAAAACCTAGAAGGAACACGGACAAGCTTTGACAGTTAGGGTCTAGGTGTAAAATTTTTTCAGTAAGAGGCTGGAAAGCATTAGACCCTTACTACCCGGTGGTTAGATTAGTTCTAGTCTCTTCGGACTGAACGTGTGTATGAACGGTTGTAGCAGGTTTTCTTTGTTCTTAGAATATTGTTTTGGAACTTTAATAACACAATTTTCTTGTGAAGTTTGGCATTTTGTCTTTTGATGCTTTAGAATTTTTATTATATTTCGTAGATTTATGGTAGAGGATTACCATAATGCTGTTTGCTACGAATATGCTGGCATGTTACTAAATTGAAAAATAATTTTCAACGTAAAGCAAAGCAGGAAACGTATAACCATACTACCACTTGATCATCACATGGGTCATTGTAGGATGATTTCCAGTTTTTCATGAAAATGTATTTATTGCTGACCACCGGGTAGTAAGGGTCTAATGCTTTCCAGCCTCTTACTGAAAAAATTTTACACCTAGACCCTAACTGTCAAAGCTTGTCCGTGTTCCTTCTAGGTTTTGACTTTTAGATCCTTACTCTAAACATTTAACGTTCCGTTTTTGTTTATTAATTCGTGTTACTTTTAGAATTGCAGCTAAACTGTAAAACAGTGCAGTTGGCGGACACAGCTGATAGTTTAACACAAGAGACCCTAGGCTGACCCTCACTAATCTAGCTATCGCCAATGTTAACAATAGAAACAAATCCTTTAATCTTCAGTCTATGTCTCGCAGCTGATGTTTGCTAATTGGTATTGTTGCATAATAACAATGTTTAAAACAATGTAAAACAATCAATCTGGTGGTTTAGAGCTCCGTAACCCCTGAACCACTTGACCAATTAGAAAAGGCCTTATGAAAAGGGCACATCTACAGAGCAATACCTGTAAAATGAGCTAAGAACCAGCTTTATAGGACAAATGGTTTGACCTGTAGAGAGGACAGACGAAAGTATCCCCAGAACAACAACAACAAGAAGAAGCTGAACAAGAAGTTGTCTATTTGGCCCTTGTCTGCATCTCGGGTTTGGCTGGACCGAATTTCACAATTTTTGGACTGCAGACAGGCCTTTACTAGTCAAGGCTAGATTCCAAATTTGGTTTAAATATGTTTACTTTTGACGGAGTTATAAGCTCTCAAAGTTGAGAGTTTAACACAGAGGTCCTAGGTCGACCCTTACTAACACTGGCTATCGCCAGTGTTAATAAATCTTGGTCGGTGTAGCCACACCTCTAGCTATAGATTTACACTTCGTCAAAGGAATGTCGTTTTTCGGATTTCTAAAATGACAACAATGCTCAGAAAAAGCGCTACATGGCTACTATCAGTTGAGACATTATGTGTCTGTTTTTACATGTTTGAAGATTTCCATCAAACATCTTGAAGACAATTTACCGTTTAATGCGATGTGCTGCAGTTTAAGTCTAAACTCGGGAATAGTCAAAACATACACTTAGGCATACTCCTAAAATAGTCCATTTTTTCCATAATCTACTTCAGTAAAACAGTGCTACTTTACAAATATGGCTGCTTTAACAAAGTAAATATGTTTCTACATTTGTTTAATGATAACCCTTCCATTCCTGGTTTTGCTTATTTTCTTCAATTTGTGGTGCAGTGTTTTCACATTGGAGAAATTGGAAACTACATTGGTTCCTAGATGATGTTTCTACAGTTTTCAAGACATGTCGATAAAATAGCATAAATATTACGCCTCTACAGCGTACCTGGTCTGCTTGCCCCTAGAAAAGATTCAGATTGCCAGCCAAGAAATTGTATTCCTTCATTCCTGTTGTCATTTAAGTACAATATTTGTAAAGTAGTACTGATTTACTGAAGAAGATTACGGAAAAAATGACTACTTTATGATGTTGGCCTAAATGCATGTTTTCAAAGTTAGACAGTTTAAAATAACACTGAGGCACATCGAATTATACGGTAAGTAAATTATACCTCACATTTCGAATCTGAGAACATAAACTGATTTCAGCATTTTCGCAGGAAATATTTAAACCATTTAAAAACAGACTCAGTACGTCTTAACTAACAGTCGCTACGGAGGACTGACGGAGAATGACATTACATCATTCCATCAAACTGACTTCTCTTCCTGGTAGGGTGTCCTTTAATGCATAATTACAGGATCAGTTTTCATATCAGCCTGCAGTCCAAACCAGAGATTAGATGGCATCTATCATTACTGACAATGAACCTTTGTTTACAGGTGATGCTAACACGATTACTGAGTGGCGTTCATTAACATTCACATTTCGTCGCATTTTCGCCCAACAACTAATGCTCGTGTTTTTCCCGTCCATTTTAATCGTCACGCTGTCTTGGCTTTCCTTTTGGTTTTCCGTGGAGACTTCCGGTCCTCGAGTGGCGCTTGGTCTTACGTCCTTGCTAACTTTGGCCACACAGTTCAATGCGGCTCAAAAGGACATCCCACCTGTGGCTAACATTAAAGCCCTCGACATCTGGATGTTCACTTGTATGTTCATGGTATTTGCATCTCTCATCGAGTATAGCATTGCTATATGCGTACATAATAATACGAAAGATGTATCCGTGCAGCCGGTTGTGAGACCAGTCATCAACGTTGCTTTCAATGACGGCACAGAATTGGTAAGTAATATCACTAACTAGAAGATAGTTGCAAGTCACAGTTAGTGACACTGTGCACGTTCATAAACTAATCCGTCCCGATTATACCACATCCATCAATTA
Organism: Lithobius niger; assembly: GCA_023313725.1. Classification (NCBI taxonomy): domain Eukaryota; kingdom Metazoa; phylum Arthropoda; class Chilopoda; order Lithobiomorpha; family Lithobiidae; genus Lithobius; species Lithobius niger. Next base: position 21,274 of record JAHWFP010154261.1, on the reverse strand, counting down.
AAAGGAATAATTCGAATTACGTTTTCTCCACCAAAAAATGTCCTTTCCGAGTTTTGTTAAAGTCGAAGATGTCGGCCCAAAATGTAGTCAAAAGAACGGTTTTTCCCTTTTAACTTTCCAAACCCTTTATTAATATTGGATTCAAACCACCGGTTATGATTAATAATCAGAATTAAATTTTCTTCAAGAACTCAAGAAAGCCATATTCAAGTTTTTTGATAATCAAAAATAGTAGCCGAAAATGGCGCCAAAAATTAAATGGTTATGGACTAGCTCTACCTCGATGGTTAGGATTGTGCTAAAATGCAGTTGAACATGTCGTTGAAAAACGTTTTTTGACTCGTAGCTTACGAATCACTCATCACATTGAACAGAAATTACGGTCAGGAATAATAATCCGAATTACATTTTCTTCAAGAAAAGTTCTACTCGACTTTTATTTTTCAAACTCAAGATTGACGCTGAAAAAAAAAAACATCCACAAAATACTTTTGTCTTGTAACTTGTAAACATTTTATCAGACTGAAAACAAACGTAAACTGCGAATGAATTTCAGACTAACATTTTCTTCAGGAAAGGTCATTCTCAAATTTATGAAAAATTGAAGATGACAGCACATACTGGTGTCCAAGAACGGGTTTTGGCTTGTAACTTCTACATCAAAAAACCAACATTGAAAACAAACTGATCAGTGTGGATAAGTAGTGCGCTGTTCAGTGATGATAAAAAGTTGCAGTTTTCGAAGGTGTTTTTTGTAGGGCATGATTCACGAATCTGATGCCAAGAGACAGATTAGCTATCTAACGCTGAACTGTTTTGATGATCTGATGGTCCTTAGCCAAGTGGGTTACACGCCTACACAAGATGCGGGCGTACAAAGGTCTTATATAGACGAAGAGTTTAATTTTGATGGAAAGATCAAAACAAAATGCTTCGCAGTGGCAGTATACTGGTCGCCTTCTTTTAGGTCTTTGGTGAAGATTGTTTTGACCGTTGTAGGCTTGTTGCTACTGTTTAATTTAATATGTGCAATCTGCAATCCGCTAATATTTGATTGTCCCTATTGTTTAGTTGATGCAGTTGCCATTCGTATAAAACATACCTACAACCTTGACAGTATGGTGAGCTAATCGTCTCCAACAAATAACATTGGCTACTAAATAAATACAGTTGAATTGCCACATGGTAGTCTACACAGTTTAAACTGAGAGGATTATGAAAAATTTAGTAAGAATGTCTAATCGAAATGTAATTTGCCATTTGGGAGGAAATAATAAATCAGCTTCCATCTTTTTTTGTTTATTTAATTACAGGTAGCATCAGAAAACTTACTAAATGCCCCAAAAAGTCGACTGTTTACCAGAATTTGCTTTGCGTTGCACCCTCGACCAACAACAAGTAAAGTCGACTACATGGCAAGAATCCTGTTTCCGGTTTCGTTTATCATATTTAACATCGGTTTTTGGACACACTTCTATCCGGAAGTTTAATGGAACTTTTTTTTAACAAGACTGGGATTCCAGGAATTAGCCGTCTGCATGGTTCTTCATGATGGTCAATGTAGTAACCGAGGAAATCTATACATAGACCTTTCTTAAACTGTATTTAATTCAAGCAATGCAAAATTTACCTTTTTTGCCCGCTCATTACTATTCCACACAAGTTAATAAAAGTGTTATATTGGAGGTTTCCTTGTATAGCTAAGTTGGGCAGAATGTTAATCCTTTGTATTTCCACACATGACAAAGTTTGCCCAACCTGTGTGATTTATAAGGGCTATCGGCTCTTTTCTGCATTCTTAAACACTATACACATAAAATTATATATATGCCCGGTATGCCACAGCGCCACACATTACAGAGACAAGACGGAAAGTCAAGGGCTCAACAATAGTTGCCCCCGTCCCCCAGATGCCAGCCCCAGATGTTGTTCCGGATGTTCCCCCCAAAAGTAGCCCCCAAATGTCGGCCCCAATGTCTCCCATAGATGTCGTCCCCAATATCGCCCTGGATGTCTCCTTCAAATGTCTCACCCAGATGTTACCCCAGATGGTCAAAGGTCAAACCAACCCCACCCCAAATGTTGCTCCCCAAATGTCGCGCCCTCCCTCTACATCGCCCCCAAATATCGCCCTCCCCAGAAGTTGTACCCCCAGATGGTCAAAGGTCACCAGAAGTAAGCATCACCAAAGGTAGGAGCATTACCAAAATCCATGTAAATTCTACCAAATTCGTGAAAATTCTACGTGGTGAGAGGTGATTTTTTTAATGTGCCCGCCTCTCCCCCCCCCCCCCATCCCCCACGTGATGACCCACGTTCAAGGTCGTGGGTCATCACCAACTCACACTCACCCCTTTCAACCCAAACCATGTAAATTCTACCTCTTCAGACCATATAAATTCTACCAAATTCCAAGTAAAATCTACGTTCACCCAGGAACCATCCCTCTATACCTCATCCTATAGCCTGACTACCCCAGAACGTGCTGCCTCCTTTCTCCACTCGAGATTCTGCCCCACTCCTCACTACCTGTGAGGTGTGTAAATTCTACCGAATTTCGCGCAAGTTTTACACGATATACCGCCAAATTATATTTAGGTTGATTTAAAAACATGACCCTTAATGACCGGATGTGACATCATTACCCCAATGGGACCCCCCACCCGATTGGTCAACCCGAAATTGTTGGAAGTGACGTCACCCACACCTCTGAACGTGCTTCGTCCGTGGGAATTCGCTCCTTCCAGGGTAAATTCGTCTAGTTTGGAGAAAAATGTAGATGTTCATCGTCATTAATGCAACGGCGTATGGTCGGAAGCATCACTATCGTGCCAACCAACAACCCGTTCGATAAACACAACACGAAACATACAATAAAACAAATATAGGTCATAACGGGAACATCTAAACATCTATAAAAACGTTTAGATACGTTCAACGTTTGTTTTTGGATGTTCTCACCACGTTCCTCATTGACATTTGAATGTTTCCTACACTTTCTGTCAAGATGACATGAAACATACAATAAACGATTCCAGATCGTGCTGGGAACATCAGTCCCCCTATTAAATACATCAGTTTTCCTATCATCAGGAGTATCAGTCACTTGGAACATTCGTAAGACGTTCATCATTCGTATTTGAAGGTTCCCATTAGGTTCTGAATTTGTGTTTGGATAGGTTCGCACAAGCTATGTATACCTTCTTTAATACATGAGGGTATAGGTCACTAGTAAAAGAAAACGACCGCAAATCGTGATGTGATCATCAATAGCTTTCAGCTTTCTATCAACATTAAAAAACGGAGCGTACACTATAAAGAAATTGAATCTATAAAGAACGTGAGCCATTCCCTTCAATGTAAGAAAAAATAGGAACCCGGGTTAGTAATGTAGTGCAAAATATGGAGAATAACTGTCTGTAAACATGGTGATCTTAGAAAGAAACTGACAGAAACTGTTTTCGGTCACGAAAGAAAATAACCAATCCGATAGAGAAAATGTTGAAGAACTGTTTAAACCCTTCATTGAACCATCAAAAATCATCGCTAGATCCATCTTGAATGGTTTGAAGGACAAAGATGATGGGGAACCCGTGAATAAAAAATGGAAAAAGGACGAGGGGAGGGATGGTGACACAAATGATGCAAACGAACAAGGTAACTCCTCATCTTTTTGTCTCCTCGTGTTTTGTCTGAATCGACAAAAATTGCATCAAACATCAGTACTCCCACCAGGTCGGAATCCTCTCCATCATGATGTACACCTTCTAAGACAAAAAGACGGGTTTCAGCTCATCGGGGCATGCTTTGGTTATTGGAGGGGCTTATCAAAGGACAAAAGTTGGGTGAGATGTCAAAGTATCATTTGCACAATTTTTTCCAAACGCCAAAAGATAACGATTACGTGTTTGGATTAAGGTATAATACGGACGTGGGAGACCTTCTCGTCGGGGATAAAATCTTGAAAATAATCAATAAGTACCTAGTGTTGGCAGGAAAGCATCACGGAGGATGGAATCAGCTGTAGAATTTGCTAACTCAAAACGATCTGCTATGCCAAACGTACGACCCCAACGTCTAGGATTTGTACGCATCGGTTCTGAAAGACCGTAATGTCGTATACTGCAACAACGATCCCTCAGGAAAGCCGATATCAAATCCCGGATACAAGAACGTAAACATTATCAAGCCAGTTTGGGAGGATACGAAAAAGGAGAAAAGTGGTTCGGGTCTCGAGGAAGAACGCGATGTAACTGATGCAGGGCAGAACGTGAAGATGAATACTTCGAATCGGGGACAGACGAATCGGGATCAGATGCTGAAGATAACGTCAAACCAAAGTAAATGGTGGATAGGCTTAGACTCTTGTGTGCATCATCGTTGGGGTTGAAGCTGATTCAAAGAGGAAATTATGGAAGTTCTAGCAGAGTTGGAATATTAAAAGGACGATGAAGAGAGGAGTATACATCAAAACCTAACCAGTTTGGGACTTTCGTGTGGATGAACGGTTTTAACACGACATAGTTTTGTTTGGTATCAATAAATTGTTTAAACTTTTTTTCTCATCATTATGAAAACATTTAAATTTGAGAACTAGATGGGGACGAGAAGTCGCATGATGGAGTAGATATGTAGAGTTTGACCATGAAAATGGGTTGGTACAATAGTGATGCTTCCAACTAACGAGGTTGAGGTAATAATGATGCCCACCTAAAGTATACTTGAAATGATGATGAATTTAGCCCTGGAAGGCACAAATTTCATCGGACGGGGCAAGTTCAAAACGGATCGGCGACGTTACTTCCAGCAGTTCGGGGTTAACCAATAGGGTCCCTGTGGTGGTAATGATGTCACGTCCGGTCATGAAGGGTCACGTTTTTAAATCGACCTCATCGCGCAATCTTAATTTGGAGCTACATTGTGTAGAATTTACGTAAAATTTGGTAGAATTTACACACTCACGAGTATCGAGGTTGATCTTGACCTTGAACCGCGACCTCGGCCCTAGTACCTTGAATGGGGCGAGCACATTAAAAAAAATCGTCCCTCACCACATAGAATTGACACGAAATTTGGTAGAATTGACTTGGATTTTGGTGGTGCTCCGACCTTTGACTTGGGGAAGAGGGATGACATCACATCTGATGACTTGGGGAGGGGGTGACATCACTTCTGGTGATCTTTGATCATCTGGGGGCGACATTGGAGGTGCATCTGTGGGGTGACATCTGGGGTGACATTCAGGGGGGGGGGGCCACAATTGGGGAGACATTGGGGGGTACATTGTGTCGGTGTCTGTATGACGTCACTTCCAATTTGTGTGAGCCTGTTGTCCGTGTGTCCGTGTGTGTGTCTCTTAATATAGACTTTTCCCCTACTCTGTCAGCATGTTAAGTGAAGTGCTCCATCGGTATTTTGAAGTTATGGTACAATGATAATGATTGCTAGGTGACTGGATGGTCACCTTCATCGGAAAGAATGGAGCTATCCAGTAATTTTGAATGGAGCTATCCAGTAATATCCAGTGACTCGATAATTTTATGAAAACCTGCTTCATTTGATATACACCTTTAAAAAACCGTGTTTCAAAATTCTGATGTCACATGCTGTGGATTATGATTGTCGAAAATTCCATAATAAACAAATGCAGCATCTAAGTTACAGTATTCTGGTACGTACACAAGAATACATGGAAAGAAGACTATTCTTTGCATTTACGCTGCACATTTACATTTCATGACTTCAACCAGGACTTACCAATATGGGGAGGGAAGAACTGGGAACTTTTCCCTATTTTGAGCTTTTTGAAACTACCTTATGTGGCTATCGGATTTTTTTTTTATTTAGGCGCTGTTTTGAACGTGTTGTAAGCTCTCTGGCCTGTTTTAGTTTGTCTGGTACTGTTGAGTCTTGCTTTTACTAAATGTTTCTTGAATTATCTGGCTGTTTTGAGTTTTCTTGAATATAAAGGTCTTTGTATTTTTTTGAACTGCGTGGCTTTGTAGTTTTTTTTTTTTTGTAATCCTGTTAGAATTTTGAGTGTTTTTTACGCTTGTTTTTTTTCTGTCCCTTCTGAAATTGTCTTGAATTAAACTTATGTTTTTTTTTTTCTTGATATAGCTGGTTTGATTTTTTTAATCTGGCTTCTTAGGTTTTTTTTTTATCAAGTAGCACTCCGAGTGTTTCTTGGTGCTGCTTTGTGGGTTTTTTTTTCAACCATACTGTTCTTATCATTTGTACTTTTATAATTCGGCTATTTTTTAGTGTTATTGTAATTTTTTAAAAACTGTGAACCTTCTCCTTTTTCTAAGTAACTCAACGGAAGAAATTTTTAAGCAACAGAAAGTGTAGTTTTATTTATTAATCCGCCACTGAAGTACGTGTAAGGTGGAATTACATCCCAAAAAAATACAGATTATTACAGAAAATGAAGTACTAAACTACATAACATACATTTGTCACTATTACCTCAAACGGTATTTGCATTGCTTGCATAATAACTCCAAAAAACGACGTTGAATATAAGAAAAACAAGCGGGAAAAGTATTCGGGCTGCAGCATCAATCTTGTTCGTTCGATGTGAACAGCAAAAAAGGGAATTATTCTGATTTCCTCCTGCAACTCTCGTTGTAAAATGACGGAAAGGTTGTCTAATCTAAAGAATGAAAACGTATAAAGACGATGATTATTAGCAACATTTCAGTTTGTTTATACATTAACACATTGTTATATGCAGTACAGGAGAAAAAAAATCCGCCCTGTATAAGTGCAGGAGAATATTGCGAGCTAACAAGATCTTGCAACTTTGAGAATCATGCTTTCCATTTATGACTTCAACAAACTATAAAATTCATCGTAGCTGATCTAGGCCATAGAGCAGTGACATTTGCCGCCGTATTGGCACCAGTATGGGTTTTGGAGGGCATAACTACAAGGTGCATTACGTAAAAATGGAGGGAAAAACAACGGAAAAGGCTTAAAATAACGTTGTTTTCTCCAACAACAAAAATCGTGCGTTTTAGGTCAAAGAAATCACTATTCACAGCACCGGCTTCAGTATGACGCCCTTCTGTTTTTCTCTGCAGTGCCCCTTGCAGCTAGCCCATTAAGGCTCCAGCATAGAGTTATATACAATAATACTACGTCGTGTCACTGTTCTATTCAATATGAATTTCCCCACCAGTAACTCGAAAGAGGTTCATGAAAATGTAATGTTCGTCCTAGTCCTGGTAGTTAGGGTACTGTAAAAGACTGGGAGGATTCATCAATTTCTCGGGCCTGTTCTAAACAGACTCTCTGCTCTTTGTTGTAGAAGAAGGAAAATGCTCATAGCAAAGGAATAGGCTCCCATTTCAAATTCATTTATTGTGTAATATAACGTAATGGTCGACGTAAACATTGTTTTACTGTACATACAGGCTAAACAGTGGTTTATGTTAATACGGTGGGCAAAATGTCAGCAAATGCGTAGTAGAATGACGATCGATAATAATGTTCCTTGTAGAGAGTCTGAAGCTGAAATATTGGATCGAAATATTTAAAAATAAACACTGCTGCAGCATGTTTGTGCAGAGTGTCAGCCTCATGATCTTTGTACAGGTTGAATTTATACGTATAGTAAGTTTTCACCCCTCAAAAATTAACGGATTTTATAGCGGGTATCCGTCCACTTGTATTACGTGTGAAATATTGATTATGTGGTGTGAATTTTACTTGTTAAAATTTGGTTTTATCAACGCACCTAAAAGAGTTGAACGTCGCCACTACCGTCTAAATATTTGTACTTCTATTTACGAAACCGCTGCCAAGAATACGTGCAACTTATTTATCTACATTTATTATTAATAAGTTTATTAAAGATCGTAATATGAAGTGCAGCACACTGCAGTTCGTCAAACTAAGGGCAATTAATACTAACTTTTGCATACAATTAATAGCCTGCTAACCTAAAAATAAACTAAAATTACAACTTTACAAACACCAAATTTGATTTTCAAAACATTCCACGAAAACAATCTAAAATATTGAACTTGAATACCTTCTTAGTATTTAAAAAAATGCTTAAGCATACAAAAAACGGATGTAAGGCTTAAAAATGTAATGCTCTAAACGAACAAATAGAAGAAAAAGATATGTAAGACATTATCGTCGCATTGATACATGTAGAAGAAACTTCAGCATCCAAAAAAACATGTAGGTGCTACTTTTATACTTATTAGTGCGACAATGATGGCTTACATTTTTTCTGTCTATTCTCTTTATCGCATTAGTTTTTTTAGGGCTTACATCCGTATTTTACACGGTTAAGCGGGTGTTTAATACTAATGCTTGTTATTTTTTTCTTGGAGATATGTTAGGTAAATTCAATAACTAGAATTTTGATATGAGATAAGTGAGACGAACGCTTTTTGAGATATACCAGCCACATTAAACTTGTGTTCAAAAGGCCCGGGTCGTTGTTAATACGTTTTAAGTTATAAAGCTGAATATCAGTTTAACGATTCGATATATAGGTAGACACTAAATTTCCCCAAGGAAAAAAAACAACTACAGCAAGAATAAGGTAGTGACATTGAAACGGCGTTCAAAAGAACGTAGGACGTCTTCATACCAACGTTTTAAGCTATAAAAGTTGAAACTCGGTTTATTGGTTCGATCTGTATGTGAGAGCAAAATTTTCGCAACATGAAGAAGAAGAAGAACAACAACAACATGAATTTTGTTGTCACATTAAAATAGTGTTCAAAATTCCCTAGGTTTTATTCACACCGAAGTTTTAAGCTATAAAGGTTGAAAATAGGTTCATGGTTCAATCTTTAGTTTAGAATAAAGTTTCCCCAACAAGAAGAACAACTTAAAGAATATTGTAGTCACATTAAAATGGCATTCAAAAGGCCGCAGGCGTTGTTCTTACCAACGTTTTAAATCTAAAAGTTGAAAATGGGTTCACTAGTTTGATATCTAGCTGAGAGCAAAATTTCCATAACAAGAAGAACAACAATAAGAATGTAGTCGTCACATTAAAATAGCGTTCAAAGGTGAGAGCGCTATTTTATAGGTGAGAGCAAAATCCCTCAACACGAAGAACAACAATAATTTTTCAAGTCACTGTAAAATAGCATTCAAAAGAATCTAGTCCTTGCTGATATTTACGTTTTAGGGTATGAAAGTTGAAAATCGGTTCACTGGCTCGATCTTCAGATAAGGGCAAAGATCCCCACGAACAAGAGCAACATGAACAAGTACAACAACAACAATACCAACGAAAACAACAACAGCAACGACAATAACAAAAATAATAACAGCAACAAAAAACGTTGCTGTGACAACATAACGGTTTCGACTAATGTTATCATAGTTTTTAATGAAGTGAAATAATTATGACACGATCCCAAATATAAAGTTTTGTCGGTGTACGTCAATTTTGGGGGAAACTATAGGATCGTTATCGTGTTCCTTGATAGGATAAAACGTAGTGTAATTATTGGAATTCCATTAAGTACTCAACATGCGAAATCTGTTCAATATCCAACTGATTACACAAACAATCGTTGTTAAATACATAACAATTCTGACCCGTTCGCTCATCCATCGCTGGTATCAAGATTGGATTAGTGATAGGAGTAAAGTCTCTCTCAGATTCGTATCGTCTAGACAATACATCCGCGATGCGATTCTGTGACCCTGGGACGAAGCAGATCTTAGCGTCCAACTGAGATAACTCCACAAGCCACTTCGCTAAGCGTCCCGTGGGTGCGCTCACCTTGCTTAAAACCGAAAGTGCCCTATGGTCGCTGAAAATTGTTATCACACCCCCTTCTATGTATCTACGCCACTTACGTACTGCCCAAATAATACTCATTAATTCCTTTTCACTATTAGAAAATCTCTGCTCAGCAACTGTCAAACGTCTAGAGATTATATCTATGGTTTTCTTCTCCTTAGTGAGTGGATCGACCTGATATGAAATCGCTCCAGCCCCAGAGAAGGATGCGTCTGCCATAATTATCCAAGGCTGATTGTAATCAGGCGCTGCTAACAAGGGAGCGTCTACCAACATTTTCTTGACTTTCTGGTAAGCTTGTTCCTGCTTTGCCTCCCAGACAAACTTCGGAGTTTTACCTTTTAGCACCGCAAATAGAGGCGCTGCAATAGCCGAGTATGACATCACAAATCTACGGAAAAAACCCGCCAAACCGAGAAATTTTCGGAGCTCATTAATGCTTTTGGGGCGTGGCCAATTCTCCAGAATTTCTTTCTTACTAGGGTTCGGCAAAACCCCCTCACTCGTAACCTTATAACCTAATAGGGTTATCTCTTTCTTACAAAAGTCTGTCTTCTTTATGTTTATTTTGAATCCTTCACGACCCAAAATCGTTAGGGTGTCTTCGATCGCCATCAAATGCAACCGGAATTCCTGTGACATAATCGAGATATCATCAAAATAGCTCTGTACGTTCAGATAATGTAGAGGGGCGAGCATTCGCGAAACTGAGGCACAGAAGAACGCTGGTGCTTGTTTGATACCAAACATAACTTTGAGCGGTGTAAAATTTCCGAACGGGGTGCAAAAAGATGACACCTCACCTGCTCGTTTCGTCACCCCTACTTGCCAGTATGCTTCGGTCAAATCAAAAAGAGTAAGGTACTTGCTCTTAGGGCACCTCTGCACCATATCCTCAATTCTAGGGGTTGGGAAGTTTTGCATCTTGCTTATTTCATTCAATTTATTGTATGCTATCACAAAACGCGTGGTGTTATTCTTCTTGGGAATGATAAACGCCGGAAAACACCATGCACTCGTGCTGGGGACGATAACCCGAAGCTCCAGCATCCTATCCACATGCTGACGTAACTGCAACTCTTTAAACTTTGAAACTGGATAGGGTTTCAACGCGATTGGTGGGTGATCGCCAACATCAATATCCATAACTGGGCTTATTAAACCAATTCTCGAACTGAACACAAATCTATATTTCATTAACACCTTGAACAACTGTTCCTTTTCGTCATCTGTTAAAACGTCACTCTCATTTACTTTATTACGAATGTCTTGCTCTGTGGCACAAAACTCATCTGGCTCAATGGATGTAGCAGTTGCCTGGGACTGATGGACTTCGCCCATACCCGGTTCCCGATTTAGCTTGTAGATTTTCGAAGGTTTATCCTGCCAAAACCAAGTGTTCGATGCGAAATTTGGCTGTAAACCCGTTGACTGCTGAAAATCTACGCCAAGGATTACTGGCTGGATTGTGTTTTCCATCAAGATCAGTGGAAAAGTTACAGTTCGTTGCGCAATCTGAAACGTAGCCAATACGAAACCCGGACACTCAACGGAACGAGTATCGGCAACTTTAACCCGATAAGGACGTTGCGTAAATTCACAACCCATTTTTAGCAAGTCATCCTTTAGTGAAATATTTACGTAAGACATCGTACTTCCACTATCGAGTAAGGCGTCTGCATATTCTTTACCGAATTTAAGTGAAAAATATGCACATGGTGCTGGTGTAGGTTCAACAAGATCGGCTAGACAATTTCTGTTAGGAATTGGTCGGTTTTGAAACGAAGACACGCCATTTCCAGCTTCACCGACTAAAACTGGATGGCTTTCGGGTTTTTTGGCACGAATTCCTGTGCATCAGAATCCAACTCAATTTCATGAAGTTGTGAATTAGTGATTCTATTCGGAGGACGACCAATAGTGGGATTTACACGACAGTTTTGTGTTTCGTGCGACGAATTTTTACACTTCGAGCACCAAATTCCCTGTGCACGACTACTTTTACCGTTGTTACTACTATGACCGCGGCTGTTAAAAAAAGTTCGTCCATTTGCACGGTCATTGCTACTATTTGAATTATTGTTATTCCTGCCGTTTTTCCAAACTGCAACCTGATTTTGCTGGTGATTTGACCTATTAGGGCAGAATTTAGAAGTCCACCCGACCGTATTACAAATCTTACAAGCGTACTTTGCGTTATATTTAGGCAAGAAACTGGTGCTGTTATTCCCATAACTTCTACCACGATTTCTACCATTTCTAGTGTTACCAACATTTGAAACTCCAGCTCGGATTGGATTAGCCTGTCTTCTTTGAATCATATTTTCTAAGAAAAGACCTTGCATTTTAAAATCTATCAAGGAAGTGAATTTTCTTGACATCATAGGCATGTGAAAAGTCGAATTCAGTGTCTCCAAAATAGCCTCAATTTGATCAAAATCACTAATTCTAGCACCTGTGTTTTGTAAAATATCTGTGCATTTATTAAAATGCTTAATGAAACTTTCATTTTCTTGCATTCTCATAGTTCTAACCTTAGCAATTAGGTTATACCCATGTGACTGTACTTCAAACTTAGCCAAAAACAAGGTTTTAAAATTCTCCCAACTAGAAAAAGGTTCATTTGCCAAAAACCAGTCAACAGCATCCCCTGTTAACCATGATGGAACAGTTTGGTGGATAAATAATTTCTCGTCAACCTTCCTAACCTTTAAAATTCTTTCCAATTTCATAATAAAAGCTGAGGGGAAAATTTTGTCATTCAACCCATTAAATTCTCCAATTTTCAAAGCTTCCATTTTAGGCAAAGGAATTGACATTTCAACAGCTCTTTGGTAATTATTCTGTGATGAACAGTTAACAACATTTGAACTACTACCAACTAGATTACTGCTAGGTGTCATAACAGGTGAACTGAAGACATTAGTTGTTGAAGTTAATGGTGGCTTAGGTCCAATACCAGCTGTACACACCGGATTCGCACCTCCCCATAAAAAATTAACTACTGAATCCAGTTTAGCACTCAAATCCAAGATGGCAGAGTCAGTAGAATTACTAGCTGAAAAAGGTTGGCTAAAATAATTTGGCACATGAGTAGGCATCTGAGTTGTTACTTGGCTTAGTCCAGGCAAGGGTGCAGAATAATTTGGCATTGAAGATACAGTTACCGAAGGTTTTCCAAGCATTTGGAACACAGGGTCGTTTGGTAAAATAGAACATGTTTGAACCTGTCCAGAGGGGTCAGTCCATGTTAGGGTTACTGGAATAAGCTGCTGCTGCTGCAAATTAGCTGTAGTTGTTAGCGAAGCTTTAATTACTTGAACATTTTCACGAAAGTGAAAGCTACACAAGCAGGAGGAAAAGGCAAATTCACATTTGAAGGCATGCCTGGTACCAATGGAACACCTCTTGTAACACTAGTATTACTTGCAACTGGTGAAAATAATTGTCCAACATTTGGTAAAGTCAATGTAGGGCTTGACACACTAACATTTAGGCTTGCTGAAGTAGAACCTAGACTCACATTAGGTGTTACTTGAACATTAGGGCTAGCTGGAGGAAACTGAGCTGCTAATCTTGATGGAGTAACCCCTAATGGTGATTGCACAACTTGTGGAATAATAGGGGTAGTCATTTTAGCTGCTTGTTCCCTTCTAGACCTTTTCCCTATTTTATTAGGGTCCCAACTTAAACTCCAAGAGTCACGGTCTAAATCTGGCTTAGATCTAGTAGACCTTGGCATAAAATCACACAATTCTGAAAGTCTTAGGCCTATAGGCTATGGAAAGTTACTTCCAGGCTAAAATTTAGTAGCCTACACAAATCAAAGGTAATCAGGATAGTTCCAGCAAAGATAAAAGTCAAAAGGCACTAGCCTACATAGGGCCACACAAAATCTTTCAATAAAATAAAAGCACTGACTGATCCAAACTAAACTCCACCGCAATATAAAAAGTTATTGCTATCTCAAACACAGTTCACAATACTCACAACTACTCAGGTTGTCTCCTGGTTACTCACTGAAGGCTGGGGTCCCAGATGAAAATGGAACACCCAAGATGGCTGCCGGCATTCCAAAAAGGCTTCTTGGTGAAAATTGAGTCCTTTCCTAGATGAAAAATGGACGGCCGATGCACCACTTGTGCAACCCCGCTATGCCCGGTACAAGGAAGAACGCCAGAAGGATGGTAAATTAAGGGTTTATTCCAGGGCCACGCGGTCTGTCCTCAGGAGATGTTGTCCAATGGTTCAAGGATGCTCTGATCTGGGCTACTAGCAGAGTGGCACACTTCAGGAAGAGTTCTTAGCTGGTTAGGGACTAGCTCCCAGAGTGAGGCTGCAAGGCCTTAAGTACCTAGAGCTGCCGCCAGTACCTGCCACTGGTGGTGCAAGGTACTTCCTGTACTATATCCTGGTATCCCATGATCCATCTCTTCTAGCAGCTACCCCTAGGGGCAGGCAAGGCCAGAGCCATCCAGACCACTGATCCCCAGGGACTGGACCATACATCAAAGTACATAGCATTACTGGAATACATCAATAAAGATACAGAGCGTACAGAATAGATAATATGGAGCCATAGCATCAAGGTAAAGAGGCCCACTAAGGACATAGCTTAAGGAGTATGAGGAAGCTGTGGAAACCGTCGTTGCACCACTCGTATTAATCCCATCACACACCAGTAAGTCCAAATATATGCGGCACCCTGCAAATTACAACAAAGCCGACCTTTGCCACTGGACTACTACTTATGTAATTATGTTCCAGTAAGTCTATCGCATGCACCGAGAGGCAGACGAGTTTCCTGCAAACCGAGAATGTCTACATGCTTGCTGAGTACAATCACATCTTCCAGTTTATGTGGGAGGCTCCTAAAATTCCAGGAACCTACAGAAAAGGGACTGAAATGCTACCTTATATCCACCAGACTACTACAAGTTGTCACCAACTACCGCGCAACTCATGTAGCCTAGTGATTTTCCACCTTCGCCTTCTCCACAAGCATATTCACTGCCATGCACCCACCACTAATACCTGCTCCCGCAGCAAGATAACCCACACGAGGTTCACTAATTTCACCACTAACAACACTTAGCTTACCTTTATCTGGCCCAACTGGCATTTCAACTGGCACTTCAGACAGCATCTCATTCAGACTTCAATGAATCCACAACTCAACAAACTCCGCAGACGGCACCTCAACAGGTGCTTCACTTGATTCCAGTTGAGGCTCAACAGTGGACATTTGCAACGGCTTGACGGTCGTGGAGGACCCGAGGAAATGTTCATGTTGAACTCGAAAAGCTGTCCTGAAAGGAAATGGTGAGGACAGGGTGGCGAAAGTACAATGGTCGAAGGAGAAGGGCCTCCTGGAGGTGCGTCGATGAAACTGAAAACAGATGAAAGACGGAGGTGAATTACCTGAAACATGAACGACCCGTGAGTAAAGTTCTGATCACAGAACTCCCATAGGGTCTATCAACCAGGATTGAGAAAAGGTGACAGGTCAAATGAAGCCAGCAATGATGAGCAAGGTTCGTTCTCGGTAGCCAGTCAGAGGATGACCTCAGTAACCAGGGTAGCAGAGAGGAGTCTTGATAGAGGCCATGACTTCCCCCTCCCCCATCCTTCTTCTTCCTGCCTGTCCCCCGGCGAGAAGATCGATCAATGTGATGATCGTAAGGAGGTAATGGAGGAAATGACTGCCAGACCGTTGTAGAAAAGTAATCGTTGTTAAGAAGCGGCAAAGCGGTCGTGTAGGAGTGGTAAGATGTTGACAGACGTGTAGACGACCAAGCTGCTTACGGCAACGGCCACTGCCGGAGGAATTCCCAGGAAGGTATTCTACTAACTTGAAAACTGCAGACGGTTGGTAATGCAGGCTGAAAATAAGTCAGGTGGCAAGCCTGAAGGGACGACCGTCAAGCAGTAGAAAAGAGCAAAAACCTATAGGCGGTCGGTCAAGCCCACTGCCAAACCGCAAGTCCAGACTGCCACAGAATTGTATTAAGTCACCGGGTCAACCGGGTCATTCGGGTCAAGTTTCAGGCTGGGTCACTGGGTCTGAGCTCCTGAATTTCGGGTCAGACCCGGTGAATTGTTTTTCCTGTCTTAGTACCAAACGTGATTACCACTGTTTCTATGGAAATATGTTTTCGGTTCTGCGGTGTATCCGCCCAATAATAAAAAAAATACCAATAATTGTAAACAAAGTAACAATTTTTTTCTAAGTAGAGCCGGCCTTACTAAAATTTACTGCTAAATTCGTTTCTTTAAGCTTAACGATAATATTATTGTTTTATTATATTTTCAAGCGTTGTAATGAAGAACGTAAAGTATGTTACAAAGTTAATTTGTGACAGTTGGTGAAAATGGGCTTAGCAATTCAGCACAGCTGTAAAGCTTGACATTTACATCACAGCGTATTCTATCTAGCGAGAGGATAGCGGTTTAGATCCCATTTAACACAAGCAAATCCAGTGGTTTTGTAATATTATCTGTTCTTTACAGTGGCTCATTCATCATTCATCGGAAGGGGAGGGGAAGCAGGCACAAGACTCGTATTTGATTGATTAAACTGAACAAGTAAAGCATTTGTTGTAGTAAAAAATTCCCTAAATGGACGTTTCAAAAGCATGAGAGCATGTCTCAAACTTTATTTTCAGTAATTTCCCTTCCTGCCCAAGATCACAGGGTCAACCCCAGTCCAGAATGGATTATCAGCTAAATCCAGATCTGACCGGGTCACTGGGTCATGCCATGTTGGCAGGGTCACCAGGTCAATCCTGAAAACTGGATCGGGCCGGATCACTGGATCGGGCCGGTTCACTGGGCCACTGGGTCGGGTCACTGGGTCGCCGGGTCTGGCTGGTCACTGGGTTACTGGTGTAGTCCGGGTCATCATATTTTCGGGTCACCGGGTCAAAAAAAGTGACCTACTGCAACTCTGGACTGCGAAGGCATGTTGGGCATCTGAGACGAAGTCATTGCAGTATAGGGTCGTAGTCAAAGGCCTTAGTGACGACCGGGCACCATGAGCTGTGATGAGCACAGAGTCTAGTCATGTTCTATGATGGTGAAAGGGTCACCAGCGCTTATAGCAAGAAACTCTAGAAGGGCGACCACCAACGTGATAAAGACGAAGAAAATCCAACAGGGACGAAGAGTCCTGTAGATGAAGGGGCAAATCAGTTGAAGATCGCAGCGGGCTGGTAGGAAGACCGACCCAATGCGTCAAAAATTCTGCAGGATGCAGATGACCACATAGGGACGTCAGGCAAGGTAGTAGTGATGAAAAGTAGCGGTGGTGCTGTAAGTCCGAATGGGAGGGGACGTCCAAGATGAATTCACGACGGGCCTGGAGAATTGGGAGAGCAGCCCCGCAGCGTGGTAGCCCAGTGAAAAGAGATGAAACATGGTATCAAGCCAACGCTTTTATAGGATGATTGCGTTCATGCATGCACAGCGGGTTAAGCTAAGGAGCTGGCAGGGAAGCCAACAACTTTTCTCTGTAGGGGGAGATTGCATTAGGAGAGAGGGCATGCTATAAATTTCAGGTAATTTATATAAAAATGTATGTTCAGTTTTACGTCCTCCTAAGAATTAAAGGAGTTTACCATTACACATGAGAATTTTTAACTAAACGTTTCAACAGTGTTTTTTGAACCATAAAGTAACCATATTAACATCGGTTTTGAAGGATAAGAAATAGCGATATCACTTTAAATAAATTGCAAGAATCGTCCAGTAACTGCTTTTTTTCTACAAAATTCGTACTAAGCTGGGTTGAATATTGGGGAAGATTTTAACAGTGTATTGGTTCTAATCACTTTACTTAAAATTTATTAGGAAACATTCCACAAACAGTATGTTAAAGAGTTTGTGGTTGTATGATTTTATGTCTGAGATGAAACAAAAATTATTTAAGATATGAATAATTATATAATCCTATTGCCCTACGTTGTTATAATTTGAGTCGGTTCTGTGCGCCTGATGAGCTGTGCTCGATACCGACAGTATTCTCTTTTATTCTAGTGTTTTCTTATTGTTACCGTTATATTTCAAACGAATTTGTTATCATTTGGTAGGCAATGACTTGTTGTCCCGTTGCACTGAATAAACAACAATAAATTAACACAATTACAAGAATCTATAACAAACTGGTTGTACTTACCGTACGTCCATATTTTTTTGTCTGAACGGCATGGATGTAGTTTGGCCCCCTAATATTGATAACTTGAGTTGCCTTCTTATGTCTGTGAAAAACGTTAGTGATGGCAAACTCCACAAGAGATGCAAAGACCATGATCATGCAGGCACACATTCAGATGTCGATGTCTTTGATGTCAGCAACAGCAGGAAGGTCTTTCTGGGCACTGCTAAACTGAGTAGCCAAAGTCAACAGTGAAGTTAAGCCTAATGCTACTCTAGGAGCAGCAACTTCCACATCGAGCCAAAAGGATATCCAGGAGAGAACAACGATTAGCATATATGGTATAAAAAATAGCATAATGCGATGTGTGAAGATGCAGCGCAGAACAAATCCATACTCAACGCATTCTATCCACTGTGATTCAGATTCTAAGAGAAGTAAAAAAATTAACAGAAAAAATGACTTTTATGGAAATCGTTTAATATGTAATGCCTTTATAATCAGCAGAATGTATCACAGTTTTTATTATTCCCTTATGGCCCTTTACTAATTTGCATATGTCTGTTAAGGACTGATCATTGAACATTCAGTAGAACAAAATAGCCACAATGCAGTGGATTTGCGTGGAAGTATAACGTTTTTACGCGTGTAACACTATCACAGCGCTCAGATAGACAATGCCTGGTGAGAAATAGAGTAAGAAGAGCAGAAGCACAGGTGCCAGTCAAGTACAGTATTGTTAAATAATTTACAATACGCCAGGGAACTTGACTTATGAAGAGAAGACTAGATTTCTGTGTAGGAAAAATGAACTATTACGTATATTGTCTAGAATGGGTGCTTATTAGTACGGAAGGATAAAAGCACCGAAATGTGACTGAATGGATAAAAAGCCTGAAAGGTGCAACATGTATACAATATTTCGTAACGTTTCGGGTTTACATGTAACCCTTATCAAGCGTAAATAAAATAAAAAATTAAAAAATTTTGGAGTAGAAACTTAGGTCATTTACAATACACACAGGAAACAAAATACAGCCAAACCAACGAAACACAAAACACCAGAAGGACCTAAGACCAGTTTGAAAACTGGGCAATAGGAAGACCCACACTCACAGCCTATACCTGACTAAGCTAGGCCGTCTGTGGATAGGGAGGGAAGCCAGGTGGTTTATATACCACTTGCCCCTAGCGGAAAAAATCTTTTATTCCAAAATTTGTGTATAGCCTAAATGTACTCCGCTTTGATTATTAATGGGTATTACGTGATTATAAACGGCGGGGGGGGGGGGGGGGGGCCCGTTGAGCGATAGTATACTAATAGTCTCTTAGTGTCTATTTTTTTTCTTGAAACACTTCACTTGAGTTTCTACTATGACTTAATATGGTTTAAGTTCCTTTTTTTTATTTTATTTACGCTTGATAATGGGTCGCATACAGATCCGAAACGTTGCGAAATATTGTAAACATGTTACACTTTTCAGGCTTTTCATTCGTTGTTTACTGGTACGCATTGTAAGTATTTAGGAACGAAAGACAGTGGGAGAATCCTACAGAATGTTTCTCGTAACCGAGTGTGGAATAAAGTTAGATGTAAAAGGGCTGTTTAAACGGGCGAGCCTAAATTCATTACTGGGCTGATGCATTACTATGGGGAAATGTACGCCCATGAAGTAAGCTACGGGTCGAACAGGTTTGATACATAGGGTACAATTAACCAAGTCATTGTGCAAGGGAAGATGTAAACCTGGAGCCCTGCAAACATCCGAAAAGTAGTGATTTAGAAATAGTGATTTCACACCTAATAATTCTTAATGGGTCAGTGCGGGTTAGGGCCATCCCTGGCTAGCATTCACACAGCACCGCCCTGGGTTCCGAGCGCACCAGCACTCTCTTGGGAACATCCTCTGCCAGCAAATACTACTGATAGAATGATAAGCGCACTAAGTCGGCTTCACTGTTTCGTATTTTTAGCTGCAGCTTGACATTTGAGTTTCAAACTGACGTCACTAGATCTTTGATTATAATTAAAATACATACCAATTAAAAAAAATGAAATGCAAAGAATGATCATCTTCTCCATGAATGTAGGGATAAAAAAAAGCCGAATTTTTCCGTTTTGTTAAGCTTGATCTTGTACTATGGTCCCTTGGTCAGTAGGTGTACACCCGTCTTTAAATTTATCTTTTTTCGTTCAAAACACCTTTTGCGTAACACTAAACATTTGCTTAGAATACATGTTTCGTAGATATTAATCTACCAGCTGATTACCGAATATTTCAGTATTGATGTGAAGCCGATTTCTGTTGCCCTAAATTTGGACTTCCTATCAGAAGCAAAGATTCAAAGGCAAGTCTCCACTTTTTATATATTGGCGGTTTGGTTCAGCGATTGTAGTCTCGATCTTTTCATTCCCAGTATTGGCGGTTCGATGTTTTTGGTTGGTCTGCTCTTTATTATACAGGGTGTTCGGAAATTGGTGTCAAATATTTTGAGGGTCCGCTGTGTGATCAAAGATAGGAAGAAAAAGTCCTATAAACATGGGTCCGGAAATGCACCAGTCTTTAGTTACAGCTTCCCCCCCCCCCCCCAGGTTTGGGGTAAACAGTTCTTAAATACCTCGTAATGATTCACCGTTTCCATTCCAAACTCAGGATATGTGCCATATCATACCTGGTATTTCAGTACTTCATAATACAGTATTGGGTCGCACAACTTCTCAGAGGGAGAGGTAATTTTCTTATGGGGGGGGGGATCAAACGTGGGGGAAGAGAGGAGTAACTGCTTTGGTCTTGTACTTTAATGAAACAAATTGTACATACCAGAAAAAACACATCGTATCACATTACTGTGTGATTGAAAACAATAGCAACTAATGAATGGCAGAGCTTGCCCGCTGTAATGTAACTTTTAAGACTTCTAAGTTATTGTTTTTTAGAAGTTGGGTTTTCAAGTATTTTTGTCTTTAACACTTAAAACTACAAAGAATCTGAGGTGGAGATTTACCTCCAAATCAAAACCGAGTTTATGCGATGATTTTTGTGGAAGCTGGAGCGTTAGACAAAGGCAACAAACAAACAAACAAATAAGCAACCAAATTCAAATGTGTGGGTTGAGTACAGTAATGTTGTTCTCGCCGCTTCGGCCAATGAAACAAGTGATCATCCGAATTCTAAGGATTCCCCCACTTTTACGTTTTAAGCTTCTTTGCTTGAAGAGTAGATAACAAACACATTAAATCCCTCACTTTTAATGGCGAGGATACCCGATTGATAATGTTTGGTGCTCTCCACAGAGATGTACGTACAGTAGTTGTTGTTTTTTTGGAGGGGGGGGGG
>JAHWFP010154260.1:0-20366 GCA_023313725.1 Lithobius niger | reverse complement strand
GTGCCTTCGAACGCTCTCTGTTCGTCGTTGTGTTTGCACACGTAGTGTGGCGGTGGAGAGGGATCGTCCAAACAGCTTCTACACAGGGGAAAGAAGAGCTTCTTGTTGTGTTTGAGAGGAAGAGATGGAATAAATAATAGACGCGGAGCCAGTACAACAGCTCGGATGAGACCAAAATAAGCGTCAATGTTGGTGTTACCTCCAAACTCTGTAATGATCTGATGTAGACCTGTAGGGAACCGTTCAAAAAGCATGCAAGCCGGATAAAGGCTAGTAACGTCCTGGGCAACAATCTGTTCGTCCGGCCAAACGGAATGCAAGTGCTTAAAAGTGGAGACCCGCCCTCCGCAGTATGCCTCACGAGGTTGTAGAACAGTAGGTAGTGAGGGGAAAGACTTCACGAAAGCTGCTAATTCAGGATTTTCTTTCATATCTTTGTGCCATTCGCACTCCCATTTACAGATGTATTTCACTTGTAATATCTCCTCTAGAGCTTTTCGACGAATGATGTATTTTTCGTACGTGTCTTGAGCAGAAAGCTGACTGAATGGAAGTTTCTGAAGTCGGTTGGGCAGGCAGGAGGGGCAAGCATGTGTCATGCAGCCTTGGAATTTGTACACGGTGTTGTCGGCCGAGCTGAAACCATCCACCGACCATTTTCCATTTCCGAGTTTTACTTCACCGCCATTACCTGCGTGTTGGATGAAAATACCGCGCTGAGTAGCTTCCCAAGTGAGCCACATAATGGCTTCCCTCGAATACTGCCTGGCAGGGTGATGACCGTGCGACCCGATACATGCGATGGTATTTTTGCGCAAGTATAACGTTCTGAACAGCGTCATGGCCAGTTGAGGGAGAGATATACAGGTATGTAGTGGTTCCATGAGTGGGCATATCTCTCGAATCAGCTCCCTGAATTTAACGCAACAAGCCATCAAAACAGCAACGTCATTGAAACAGTAAGCGATCAATTCTTTCTTGAAATCGAAAACGGCGCCGCTGTCTCTCTGCTGAGCGTGCCACTTTAACAATTCTTCTCTGCCAGTGGAAGAGAGGGCATCTGCGTCGTAATATTTCAAGTCTGGAATGGGGCCAACGTACTTATAGTTGTTAGGCTCGTTGAAATAATGAGGGAATGTTCCTTTTCGAACAGAAGTGTCCAAGCCGAAACTTGCTAGTAGTTTACCTAGGCTTAGTGGCATGAATCTATAAGAGTCGATAAAACGCAGTCCTTCTATAGTCGCTGTCAAGATTTTATTTCCGCTGTAAATAATCGAGGATGGTTTAACACCTTTATCTAGCGCCCAACGCGTGATTAAAACTAAATCAAAAGTCGAAGCTGAGTGAGCTACCACACATGCGTCAGCATCATTGCCGTGTGTTGTAAAAAGCCACTCACAAAATTCGTCCAAAGTAGCCTCTCCATTGTCGAAGATGACGATTTTCTCACCACATATCTGGGCATACAATTGTCGGAAGAAAAACACGCCTCGCAAGAGACGTTAACCACAGCGAGGTTCACTTCATGGAGGAAAAATTCTTTGTCCTTTTGGTCAAGCACCCGCTTGTTCTGCGTCGTTTTAAAGTCGTAAGCTATAATTCGAGCTGGTTTCTTGCGCGCTTTTGGCATTGGTAACGGCTGGATGTAGCAGCGGTGTTCAGGCAGGACCCATCGTTTACACACTTTACACCGTCTTTTTCCGCAGTGATGGAATGTGTTTCGGTCGCCTTGATAAGTCAAAGAACAAACCTTGCATTTATGGAGAGACTTGCATACGGTTGTATTCTTAACCCCTTGGCGCCCAGCCGCAGAAAACGATGTTGTATCCCAGAAACCAGGTTTTTTGTAGCGCAGGAAAGCCCCCAAAATAAGTGCAAAAACAAATGTCGTCGCTTACCGTTTTTTGATGTAGCTGTTGAAATTTATTTTAGTCTTTTAATCCAAGGCTTTTTACACATTGCACATAAATCCACATTGCACATCACTGTACATTTTCTGCACTTCACTACACATCACTGCAGAATAATGCACTACGAATCAGTGGATTGTACCACAAATGGTGTAGGGCTTCCTACTAATCTAGGCCTACATATACAAAATTTACTGCATTTTACTTCACATTTTTCACTGCACAACACCGTGCAACTGTAAATTACTGTGTAAGTAAAAATCGTGGCACAATATTCTTGCTGTTTTTGGAACAAATTCACTTCACATGTATTGAACACATTTTCCTCGTGCTGATAAAAATTCAGTATTATATTACTGTCGCTTGCAAGTGCGGGATCCAAGAAACGCAAAAACTTCAAAATAGATGCAAATCGATTTCTGCTCATCACTTCTTTTACGTAACAAGGTGGGCCAGTCACAAGCAAACTTTTAGACCAATACTCAGCAATTTTTGGCAGTTTAGTAAGCTTCATCAGAAGCATAAGTACAAGAAAAACAGTCATATCTGGGCCACTACGATGCGCCACTTCAAACTACATACTCCTTTTTTTTTTGCTGGATTCGTGGCAAAATACGCAGCTGCTCGTTTGTTTGTCCAGTCGCACAAATATCCAATGATTTTGTCCGTCATAAACACTTTCCAACATTCTATTGGGGTTCTCCATATAAAAATTCCATAACTGGATGAAACCCTTCGTACGGTGGTGTGAAATCGGGCACACTTTCTCTACGGCGATCACCAAACGGATCACTGAGCATTTCTCAGCCGTCAACGAGTACAGCCGAATTTTGCGCTGCATCGTAGTCACTTTCACTAAAACTTTCATCCTCTGAATCGCTAACTTCCAATCCATCCCAGTAAATATCATTTACGTCCCCTTTAGAACTGTCCTCATCACTCATATTTCAAATACAAAAGTAAACAACTACACAAGTAACTGTATTACGAGCCGCTGCATAACAAGCGAAGGATGTCCGAAACTCCCGCTACATAGGCCTAAACTCCCACTTGTTACGACGTCAGCAATCGATGACGTTTACAACGATTCGTCCCTACGATTCGACCACATTTTGTTTACGTCATGATCACGTGATTACAAGACAATATATTTAGAAGATGTAGCACAAGCCACGAGGCTTTGTTTCTGCCCAACCAGACTTCCCTCTGACGTAATATAACTCCACACAAGCTGAAGAGTTTGACTACGAACGCATGCTCGTAGTGGTTCCTTCATAAGATGTTCCATACTACGAGCATGCGTTCGTAGTGGTCGCCAAGGGGTTAAAGGGGGGCTGGATGGAAAAAATGTCTGTTGAAACAGTCGCTGTTACGAAAAAGACGGTTACAGATAGGACATAGAATCCACTGCTTCAGGAAGCAACGGTACTTAGAACTATGACAGCTGAGGCACCTAAATTTTTTACAGCTGTGACGATCTTTGTGACTGTAAGGCCGCATACATACATGGCAGAAGTAGCGTGAGTTAAATAGAAACCGGGGTTTGAGGACTCCAACGAAATGTGCGCTATGTAAAAACAAATAGATCCTCTTCTGAGCCGGTGGGCCCTCGTATACAATTTGACATTTAGTTCCTATCCTCTCGAATACCACGATCTGAAAACCGAGAGTCGCCAAATAGTTTTGAAATTCATGCGTGTCAATTAAGCTATACCCATCCGGACGTAAAGCGACCGAAGCGGTCTCATGAAGGGCCATCCCGCATTGCTTTTAGAGTTGTGGGGAATTTCGTAGTTTCTTCTACAGGGGGCGATCATCCCAGTGAGCCATACAAACCACCAAACTGCGAGATAAACAAAGATTGTCGCTGCCGTTCTTGATAAATATGATGGATTGGCGCTGTCCCGATTGAAGCCATAAGGACACATTTGTGCGTGTCTGTTTTTTCTTGGGAAACGTTCCAGAACCATCCGATGCATCAATAACTGTTACTTTAAGCTCCCATTTTGAGAAAATGTCTAAACTTTTTCCTGACTGGTTCAATTTCAACAGTAATGATAATAAATTCTCAATTAAAAAATGTTGCTTTTTAATAAATGGAAGAAAAAGCCAATTTTCAACTCCGGCTCCACAGAGAGTCACGCCCACCAAATCGTGAAGGCGAGTGGAAGCTAAAATTTGGGCGAAAATTTGGTCAAATACAATGTCGATGTACTGTACTGGGTCGAGTTTATTTTGCGATAGATAGCGGGCAGTTACTGGTTTAATTTTTACTTCAAAAACTGACGATGTTGTTTTGAATCTTTTATTTATTTTCCCTCTACTTTTTACGACGCTAAACATATCTGACTCCTCAAACATATCTGACTCCTCGCTCGAGCCCTCTCTCTCATCACCCCCCTCCCCTTCCCCCGTCCCTCTCCCCCTCCCCGTCCGCATTTTTCCCTCCCCTGCCCCATTGCTGATGCGGTGGCGATAAGCCAGCTGAGAAAGAAAAACATAGAAAAAAAGGAAGAAAAATTATAGCTGTTTTGCACTCTAGGCTATAAAACACTTGCGTGAGGGGTGATTTAATGCTTACGTCTGTTAGGAAGGTTGTCGGCACTGGTAGAATGTACCGCTTCTTGGTCCTGTTGGTATTTTGTACTTTTTTTCTCGATTTTATTTCCTTCCATCGTTTCAATGCCACTCAGTGGAGGGAATTCTGCGCAAAACTTAATTTTTTTCGTTTGTTTCAATGTAAAGGCTTCCTTCCGCTTTTGTGAGGCCGGGGTGATATAAAAGACGGGAGAATGGACGTGCGTTGACTGCGTAGCAGAGTTAGAAACACCACTCATTGTGTTCATTATTATGCGGTGGAGAGCAGCGATTGTATCGCTTACTGGCGGTAGTAAATAATGAAATCGTAGAAAATCCAATTCATTGAGAACAATAGCGTCGCCTCTAGCCCTCAAAGAAATAATATCTTCGCTCACTAATTTACAATGCAACTCGCCAGCCTTCAAATCTAGTTGCTGCCCGGCCTCTCGATCGTATATTTTATTTATAAGTGTCATCCATTCCTGTTGAGTAATCGTTACATTTTTGGACGGCTTGCCTATAACGATTTTTATGCCAGTTGCGTCAGGTGTTACACGCAGCGTATTCAGGCCTGAGAGTGCAAAACAATTGGTAGCCATTAAGCTGTGAAAAGAGAGAGAGAAAATAAATGCATTTTAAACTTGGGAAGTGTTGAGTTTGGCAACAATTTCGTTAAGACTCTCCGTAATAGAATGTTGATAGTTTAACAAGCCAGCAAGTTGGGCCTGATCAAGCACTATATTTCTACCGTCATCGCGGCAAAAAATCGCCGTGGTTTTGTAAAAATTTGAGTGACGATTCAAAATAAGATTAAGTCGTTTTCCAAATGACCACAACTTTGTGAACGCAATATTACTTTCTTTGTTTAAGAAAATGCCATTCAACACATCTCTTTGCCGAATAAAGGATTCCCAAGCAATTGTATCGAAAGTAATGCCTATTTTCGATGGACTTAATTCGCTAGATGGTACGATCATTTTCCGGACGTGAATATATGGCTTATCCATGAATGATGAAGCCTGAGCGAACACGTCGTTGCCTAGATAAATAATGCGTTGTTTTACGTCAACCTTTGGGTTTACGCTCGTCATTAGCTGCTTTACGTCTGCCATTGAGTTTGGTGAGCGGGGATATTTTCTATAAAAGATGGGAAAAAAGTTAAAAACTTCAATAACATTGCGAGTGCTAAGCCCTAATACTTCACGTTTATTTTAATTACATGCTAAAAATCTCTTAATTATTGTGAGAAAAGGAAAAACGAGGGCTCTACAGGCTTGCTTATTTTAAAATATAACAAGAAACGGGGAAAAACACCCGTACTTATTTTAGAATACAGCGCTAACGTACTAGGCCTAAATAAAAAAAATATTAAACTTTGTAAATTTTAAAACTAGAAATGCCTACTATTAAAAATGGCTCGGTACTTACATTCAGTTGATGAGCTGGTTCGTTGTCTCGGGCGAAAAATGAACTGAGGTTGCGGCACTGCGAATGTTGGGTGTTATTTATATGAGCGACCGTACGCAAAAATGTGGCTGTTGAACCAATGAAAATGAACAGGACAGAATTCGTTGCCTAATATGGAGGCTTATTAGCCCTAAAGCTAATACATATTTTCTGTACGTAGCTAGCCAATGAGACAACAGAACGTGATAGCCTGAGGTTAATGCATGCTAAAAAGCGACGCGTTATTTTTTTTTATGTCTGTCATGCATAAAATGCATGCTTTGCCTTCGGAGGCCGAGTGGTTCCCACGAAATTATACAACATTCTAATGCTAATTACAGTTGTGCAGGTGGGTTTGAGAACAACCCTGCATGCTAAGAAGCGGCGCCTTATTTTTTTTTGTAATCTATGACAGCCATAAAATATAAGCTTTGCCTCAACCTTATATTTATGTAACATTGCGATGTTAATTTGGTGGGTGCAGGTGGATTCGAGAAGTTAATATATGCTAAGAAGCGACGGCTTATTTTTTTCTGTCCCACGACATGTATAAAATATCGGCGCTGTAATTATGTAATGTTAATTTTATGGGTGCAGGTGGAGTTGAATACGTTTAGAGGAGAAGGGAGGGGGGGGGATGAGTGTGCAATTGACGTGAGTATCAGAAAAGAACGCCTGAGGGCCTTAGAGGTCCGTCCTGCCAAACCGCCATGAAAAACGAACGTGACTGTGTTGGTTAATTATATAGCTCTTGGCTACAAGGAAAAACTAAGAAACTTGCTTGTTGTTGCTTGGGAGTGGTTTTAGAGGATTTTACTGTACACTCTGCTCTGTAAAAATTAAATTGTGACTTTACACAACTTTCTTGTTGACTGCTGCGTATTTACCCTGATAAGTTAAAGGGCTGTATATAGGAGCATAGAATCCATTGCTTGCTCTATTTCGGCCAGAGCAATTTCTGTTGTTAATTGTGACAAAGTGTAGATGGAGATAAATCTAGTATTAAATTTGGTTAGAGGTTGAATTTGAGTTGATGTCCTCTTGTTTGAGGGGGGGGGGTCTGACCTGGGCTGTTGTTGTTCCGTTTGTTTGATAAAAAGGTTGTTGTGCGGGTGGAAAGCTTGCCAATAGTAATCCTCGCTGGCATTATAGTAGTCCTCGACCTGGGCTGTTGGTGTTCCATTTGTTTGATAAAAAGGTTGTTGTGCGGGTGGAAAGCTTGCCAATAGTAGTCCTCGCTGGCATTATAGTAGTCCTCGCCAGCGTACGGTCCAGCCTCTCCCACTGAATGTAGTTATATCTTGTTTTTTTAGTATTACAATACGTTTTGACTGTAACCATAGCAAGAACACCCAGTTGGTAGTACTTTTTCTTGCGTCCTTTCCCCTCGTTTTCAGGACCTTGTCTACCCGATGGTAGTCCAAGCGCGCGCACAACCCGGCCATACTAAATGGAATAGCAAATGCATACAATATTGTAATACTAAAAAACAAGATATAACTATCCACTTGCAACTTGGAGTCAGAACGAGAAATTTATCATGTTACAAAATGTAGTGGGAACACTATTCTGTTGTTCCCAATACTAAAATTCTCTTAGCATTGAAAAATGTTGCAGCATGCATTAGGATGCCGTTCTGTTACGCAGAAAGCAACGTTAAATTTGAGCCTACCAAAAATTGTCGCTTTCAGTAGATGAAAGTCAATACTCGACTTCCTCAATACTAAAATTCTCTTACCATTGAAAAGCATTACACCATACACCAACATCGCTACTCTTAGCACCGAATGAGTTAGCCTCATGCTTCTCTGCGCACAACAATGCCATACTAATCTTCCTCCCACTCAAACACACACACACACACACACTTATACATCTCAATAACGTTGTATCAGTTAGCTCATGCTTGCGTGCGCACAACTCCGTCATACTAATCTTTCCCCCAGTTGTGCTACAACGTTTAAATTCATCAAAAGTATATCGTTTTCCCTCAGGCTTGGAGAACACTGCATGCATTGGCATACTAAAAAATTGAGCACGTCTTGTTTGAAAATTATTACACTTGCTTAGCATTAATACCTCATTCCTATACTCAACTTCCACTAATCTTTCCCCCACCCCACCAACAAAATACACTAAAAGCATAGCCGGCTGTACCTTTTCTCTTAACACTGGGCCTGCACGCCCCACACTCCGCCTTACAACAACGTGTCGCGGCGCGCGCCTCCATGCTTTTCCTGAGCGTCCTCCGATCAGCCCACGTCGCAATACTAACGTGCGCACAACTCCATACTTCCATGCTAGCGCGCGCACAACATCTCCATATTGCAGTACTAATCTGCACACAACAACGTCATGCATTGAAATCTTCCAACTCGAATTGCAGTGGAACTGTTACGCGCTGAAATCTCAAATAGCATTGGATGAGTTACGAAAGAGGTTTGTGTACCCAAGTGTAGCATTGTTTCTGTTAGGAGCCTTACTAGAATCCTGTACTAACCCTCTGGAGTAGTACCCTTAACTACTAATGCCTGCTAACTTAATTTTGAATATCTTGTTCAGAGCGATGTTGCATCGCTTGTGTGGTGACTAGCACCGGAAGTCAAATCAACTACATTTTTTTTTCATTTAATTGGACGAATTTCGTCCGACTTCCATGTCACTGAGTGACGGTGTAACTACAGTACTGGTTACCCAGGGCAAATCAATAATACGAGTTGGCCAGACTCCATCATTGATTCGCTAGGTTATAAGTATGCACTTACAACACTAAAGTTCACATGCGGTTGTTGCCAACCAGGAAAAAGTATTTTCCAGCATGCGGTAGATCTTTCAAGGTGTTCACTACAACCTAAATAAACGTGTGTAATCTGTCCCTTAGGAACTTACGTGTGAGGTACTTTGAAACGTAGTGTAACCGTCAATTTTGAAGTTACGTCTGGCATTCCAGGTCTTAAGCGTACGTCATTTTTAATCAAGTTGGGTTCACATAGAAACATTTTACGTAATTAATGTTAAGTGTGCTTTACCATAGGTAGCAGCAGTGTGTTTACACGTTAGGAACTTTACAATTTGTAAAAGGAATGTTTTCCCAAATTAATAATTTTACCATGGATAACAGGAATGTTTTCCAAAATAACAAGCTTCACCATAGGTAACAGCAATGTGTGTGTTTTTTTTTTGAATTGATAAGTTTTGCAATGAGCAACAGGAATATTTTCCAAGTTAACTGAGCTTTACAATGAGTAAGAGGAATGTTTTCCAAGTTAACTTAGCTTTACAATGAGTAAGAGGAATGTTTTCCAAAGGTAATAAGTTAATATATGTTTTCCCATTAACTTAAATTCCACATTGTAAGTTTGCATAGCAAGTGTCAACTAATTTATAAGTGTCGTGGCAAGGAGGGATGGGGTATATAATTTACACAGATGTTTTCACCACAAGGCTAGGAATCACTTATCTTTTTATTCATTAGTCCTGGATCATGATGGAATGATCCCTGTTTTATGACTCAGCCTCTTTTCTCCATTTATCTGCCATCCTGACACTTTACCACAATTCACTGTATGTTGCACAATTTTTCTGAAAATACATGAATTTGGACTACATCAGTTATGTTACATTCACATATATTTTAGGTTATCTGAAAGCATGTCACAATTATTTACACTTTTGTATATGTTTGTGACCTTATACATGAATTAAATGATTTTATTTCATAGAATATTGTTTCAGAATTTTCTTTTCCTATTTTAAAAGAAAAGTTCTGTATTTTCCCACTATGGAGTGAGTTCGCTAAATTTAGCTTCTTGGGTGGGTAGCAACTGTTGTCATGGTCAAGGGTGAGTCGTCCTGACCTATTTTGACCATCCCTTTCACTTGCTGATGGTTGCCCTTGAGCATAATCACTCTCTCTGCTGAGGGAAGGGGGTGGGCAATAAATGAAAGTGGTCGGTGGGTTGAAAGGGTTGGGGTACGGCTCTGGGCCATGCTGGCTTGATCTGACCTCAAAATGCGGCCTGGTCGAGGCCATGTAAACAATAGCTGATGGTCACTATATGAGCAGAGGGGTGAGCTAGGTCCCTTGGAAGAAGAGACGGCCCCTTTTCGTGACGTTAAGCCTGAACTTTAACCCATTGGTTTTGCCAATGTCCGTTTTTGGGTCACAATATTTCGGACTTGGGAAAATTTGGTGATTTTTCCCGCACACGAAGTTGTGTACTTCCATTCGACAGTTCACTTTCCTTTTCGCTCCCCAAAATTTCGACAATGGATCCCCCACAGAAGAAACGGAGGACGGTCCCCAAAGAGGAAAGGAGCGCGGCCGGCAATCTTCCGCGGCACATCAAGGACTGCTTGTGGCTTTTGTCACTTAACCTGCTTCTATTTTCCATATGCCTGGACCACTACCTTTATTGTGAAAGGGTTCCGTCGTTGTTCGACGAATGTCCACATCGTTCTGCCGAAGTGGTGCCTTTTTCGCCGGTGTTGCCGGACGAGGCCCCTCTAGATTATGTGCTCCGGTTATTCTTCTTGGAGGTGATCCTCAAGAACCCGGGGCAAGAATTTCTAGTTGACAGTGCCCCTCCAGAGGAGACTGCGTTAGCGCAACAAATGCGACTAAGTGGACACTTTCTGCAGTGCAGCCCTTTGACCGCCCAACAGTGTTTACACTGTCGGTATTTAACGTACCCTCCATTTCCTCCGGACATGGAACAGTTTTCATCATACTTCTGGCGGGCGGTGAATGCGGAGAATACTTTTTTCATGCAGATGAACTTGCACCGGGCAATAGCCCAATTCAACACCACCGCCTGCCAGCTGGGAGATGCTCCAGCAACCGACGGACTGTTAGACGACATCGCCTCGATGGTCCACGACTATCTGCCAGAAGGATTGCCGCCGCTCCCGGATCTAATCCGCATCGGACATGTTCAAGATCCGGACGTCCCATTCATCGCCGATGTGGGAGCATCCGGCAGCGGCGTCCAGGAGTGCCGTCCCGTCTGCCATGATAGGCAATATGGTAAGAAAATTTCTTATTTATTACTATTATTTATTATCTTGTCTGATATCGGCTTTTCTCAATACCGACTTCCGTTTTGTAGCCGATGACCCTCTCACGCCGCGTGTGCCTTCCCAAATAAGGTGGAATACTTTTCGACAAAAAAAGGTATTTTGTTTTATCGCAATGACTACCGCCGACACACTATTACGCCTTGAGCAGCGAGCTCAACAAGCAGAGGATATGATAACTTTTTTAACGGAACATCTAGCCGAAGTGAAGCAGGCGGTCGTTTCGAGAATTGTGTCTGACGAAACTGAGCGACTTCGGGCCGAAAACGTGGCGCTCAAAGCAGAAATAGAAGAGTGGAAAAACAAACTCATCCAAGCCGAAATTAACAACGGCGTAAAACAGATACCTGTACCTGGAAACAGGTCATGTCAATTTATTTTCCCTATCAAAATTTTCATCATGTGAATGTTAAATTTAACTTTTATTCACATGTTGGTTAGTAAATATTACTGTTTTGATTTGCTGGAAGTTGAAATGATAATATCAAATTTGTTTATGCAAAACATTTCCTTTTTAAACAACTTCCAAAACTTATTTAAATCTTTTCACAAATTTATGCGATGTAAGCTTAATTATTGATAGTAATGAGTCTTAAAAAAAATCTAATGCGATACATGCATTTGAAAATACATTATAGCTTCTTGAGCAAGAAAATATGTCGTTTTTGACAAATACTTTTTTTTCAAAGTGATTTTAACTTTAAATCAATGGTTCTCAAAAGTAAAACTGAGTTACTTTAAAGCAAAATGCTTATTTCAAATTTGTTTGGTATAGGCGCTATGAATTGTAGGCCTATTGGTAAGTTTATTTACATGAAATGGTATAAAATCAATTTCTATTTACTTATATGTTGTTTTATTTACAACGTGGTGCTAATTTATTTGAAGCACTGGAAGAGGAATTTCTACGAACTGGTTTTAAATTAAATGAAACTGCAATTTTCGTTTCATGATCCATTTCCTTATGGATGTGAAATGCAAATATTGCTTACTATTAGTAATAATTTTAATTTTATAATTCATATCCTTATGGATGTAAAATTAAACAGTATAGCATAGCTATGAACAGTTCGTTCAACTTCCGTTTCATACTAGTTTGATTTAATTTATGCCTTTTAAAATAATTAAAGTGGCATCTGATTAGGACCTTCATTTTTTTCTCTCTTAAATTTAAGAAATGAATGTCCTTAAATGCTATTTATATTCTCCATTCGTGAAAGAGAATCCGTGCCATGTAGTGACGTTATTGTTTATTTGTATAATAAGTTTACTTAGGCTAGGTATTCCGAACTAATTTTATGAAAACTGGACTCCTATGTAGCCTATTATTTATTTATGTGGCACCGTTTCACTTTTAAATAATAACATGCTATCTAGAATAACTAGAGTGTGAGTGAAATACAAGTTCTGAAACTATTCATTAGGGGGGTGGGGGTGGTATTTTAAACTTTAGTAAAATTTGTTTACCGTAGAGGTTTGTATAGTACGTGTAAGGTCAAATGACATAAAATATTAATTGTGAATGTCCGGTAACCATCCGGTAAATATTTGGGAATGTATCTTTACAAAATCCTTGGTTTTGAACTTTTAGCCGCAATGAGCGCGGCAGCGCGAACTAAGCGCTAAAAGTGGATTAGGTTCTCTGCGCGTAGGAGAATTAAATTTCCGCTGCGCATTCGAACTCTAAATGGTGAATTTAAGAATGGTAGTAACTTATAGTCTTAAGAAATAGAATATTTTACTTGTTTTTATTTTAATTTGGATTAAGTATTAAGTTCTTATAACTGGGGTGGGGTGGGGGGTAGCATCACTCACGAAGTTGTCATGCAGTTATAACAACTATGTCGGGAAGGAATATGTTCTAGTTGTTTTCATATACTTGAACATCCTAATCCCGTATATCATTTTACAGTGATTTCCCTCCATATTGTTCTTATGAACGTGAGAGAAATTAAGGTAACAACAAGTATCGCTATATGCGAAAATGTATATTTACAATGAACCAATTTACATGTCAATTTCACATGCATTCATAATTTTATGAATTGAATTTTAATCTTTGTCGTTCAATTTTCTTTATTTAAGATGATCCAGATAGCGACAGCGATTAACGCCGTTGCCGCTCTCGACTGCCCGCTACAAATAAGCGGCGCGGTCGAGTACGACATTGCCTGCCCTGAATTCAGGGGTGTATATATTGTACATATTTTTCTTTTTAATTTTGATCGCTTATTTTTTTCTCTCTTATTTTATTATATGTGGTTAAGGGAAAATATCATGTTTTTATATGATCATAGATTTCTGAAAGTTGTTCCAAATTAAATTTTCTTTATTAATTTCTTAACTTTCTACATGATTTCTTAAAATTTTAATCAAAATTAAATTCCCCTGTTCTTAAAGTTTTCCCATTTTCGTCATTTATTTATCATGACCAAGTATATTAAATTTATACTTCTTAAATCTGTGATCGTACAATATATTTTATATGTACTAATTTTGATCAATTTTATTTCAGGAACTGTATTATATGTATTGTATATAGTCAATGTTCAATGTTTTTTATTTTATGTCTTGACTATTATTTTTTTCTTAATTTTACCAGAACCCTGGAATTGTTTGTTGCTGTAAACATTTATCTTAATTTGATGTGTTTTGCAACATTATTTTATTTTACTCATCGTCGTAACCGTGACTTATCGTAAAGATTTAATTTCACGTCCTAATTGTTTTCGGTTACTAATATTTTCTTCAAATACAATTGTCTTAGTCAAAATTACTAAATTTAATTTTCTTAAATTTAAATCATTCAAATATTTCAAATATTTCAAATATTTCAAATATTTTCTTGAATATTTTTTTTTCTATTTGGTAAATTTTATTTCAAATCTTCCTTCTACTGTAACTTATGGTTACGACATGGTTATGTGGTTTCACATTTTATTTTATGATTTTCCATGTCTTTATGTTGAAAAAATATTTTTTTTGTATAACATGTCTGTACATATTTTATTTCGATTAACCTTATGTCAATTATTTTCTGTGATTTACTATGTTTTTGTAAATAATTTCATGTTCATTTTCGTCTTATCGTGTTGAAAATATTTACGTCTCGTATGTTATGTTTATACGTGTTTACGTATATTTTTTTGTATTTTATGTTTGTACATATTTTATTATTTTCTATAAATAATGGTATTTTCTTAAACAATCTACGAGTTTCCGTCTCAAAAGTTATTTCGCATTACATCTTGAAACATAATAGGCTTAAGCTAGTTTCATGTATTTTATGCGATGTAAACGTGTTTAGTATCATGCACTGTGAGAATCGAAACTGCGTAGGTGACTGGTCTAGCAATCATGCGTTGGTTTCGGAAAAGAAACTTCCGTTATTACTCACTAGGGTCCCCGCGTGCAGAGCTCGTGAATGCTCCTTCACGGTGATGCTATGTTTTCTTTGTTCTCTGTTGGATACGCAAAGAATTACTCATCCTCAATGTTTGCCTCTTCCAACTGCCGATGCAGCCTGATTTCTGGGGTAGTTTTACTGGTACGGGTATTATAACCATGCGTAGAACCAAGCATTCTTTGTTTATTAAGTTCGTAATCTATTTTACGGTATTTATTTTGTAAATAGGCGGCCGATTTTGGCTCGACACGTTTGCGTTTTTTGGTTGGGCTCGTTTCTGAACCGCTATATGCATCGTCAGGCTCAGAAGGCGTAAACGTTGGTGGTTGAATCTCCGATAAATGGTCTGTCGGATCTTCCAAAAGTTTTGCAATGTACTGTTGTAATTTTATATTCAGCTTCCGTCAAGGTACCGTTAAGCTGCTCCGTTAAATCCAAATCGGTAGGTCCGTTAAAAGGAACAGGTTGGTTATTCGTTCTTAGGAACCATGGTCTTAGATTGTTCACATGTGCGCGAACGACTTTTAATGGATCCAGAAAATGTACAATACGAACGATAACATCATTAACAAATTCCATAACTCTGAACGGTCCCATCCAAGCACGAAGTAATTTCAGTGAAATTTGTTTAATTGGTAAGAAATCGCGTGATAATACGTAATCATCCACTATATAGCGGTACGGACGTGCAATGCGATAATAAAAGTTTTGCTGTCTCTTAACTGCTTTCCAAGTAAGCGCTCGAGCGACTTCGAATGCTGCTTGTAGTCTACTCTCTAGACGTACTATAGTGTCATCACTATCATAGCAGATTCGTGGTGGTTCGAAAGCTAATGCACCAGGCAATCTAAATTCTGAACCATGATGTAAATAGTGTGAGCTAATAAGCGTGGTTGAATTAGGACATGCATTTAGCGCTATAGTCACTAATTCTAAATACTCGCACCAATTTTCTGGACAACTTGCAGAAATTTTACGCAATACTGTCTCTATTCTCTTGTTTGCGGCTTCTACCGTTCCTCCTACCCACGATGTGTTAGGAGTGAAGTTTATCTGTTTAATATTGAACAAATTTGACAATCTTGCTACAATAGCGTTGTTTATCTCACTTCCGTTGTCTCTGCGCAGTTGCACGGGTGCTCCAAATCTAGCTATGAGGTGAGAAAACAACTTATTGGCTATTGTTTCTGCTTTCTTATCGGGAATTCCGACTGCAGTTACGTAACGACTGAAGTCGTCAATTAACGTCATTATGTAGACGTTCCCGTGAACGCTTTTATTCAAGGGTCCAATGAGATCCAAGCTCCATGAATGACCTGGTCTCTGTAGGGGTTGATAGGCTCTTAGCTTGGCCTTTAGTGGCTTGTTGGGTCTAACGTAAGCTTGACATACTTGACAAGTTTTAACGTAATGTGCGATATCGTCCATCATTTTAGGCCAATAGCAATATAGCTCTATTAATTCTCTAGTTTTGGTGGCTCCGCGATGTCCGGTGCCAGGTGTGGAATGGTAATCCCGGATACAATAGTTCCGTAGAGATTTTGGTATACACATCTGTGCTAGATTGTGCGTACGACCTTTATTTGGATCTGCTAGTCGAATTCTGTATAGAATTCCGTCATAATCTTTATAAAAGATGTTTCGCTTGTTAGAAGCGTCGATCAGATCTTCAGATGACTGATCTTTAAGACGTTTAATTATTTAGCCTAAGAATGGATCGTTTCGTTGCTCTGCCACTAGGTGTTGTCGCGTCCAGTCAGGAAACTGACTGCCCAACACAGCGACTGGTATCTCTATACGAGATAGCACGTCGGAACCCGCTAGAAGTCGGCCCGACTTGTGACGTAAGATGAATTCATATTCCCTGAGTTGAAGTAAGATTCTTTCTAATTTGGGGGGGAGGGTGGAGGCACAATAAAGATAGCAAATTGCTAAATAATCTGTAGTTAAGAAAACATCTTACCAAGTAAATAGCAACGAAATGAATCTATACAATGTATAATCGCTAGAACTTCCCTTGTAGTAGTTGTTTCCTTCCGTTCCACCTCGGTGAGGGTTCGGGAAGTGTAGGCTAACGGATAGTTTATACCTCCGTGATATTGACTTAAACAACCTCCGATGGCTACTCCACTGGCGTCGGTTTCCAAGAAAAAGGGTTTAGAAAAATCTGGATGCTTAAGCGTTGCAGCCTTTATTATAGCTCGCTTAAGTTCTTGAAATGCTCTTTCTTCATTTTCGCCCCACAGAAATTTACAGTTTTTCCGTGTTAGCCTGGATAAAATCTGTGACATTTCGGCGAATGAAGGAATGTGGCGCCTATAGAAATTTACCATACCTAAAAATAAACGGACTTGTTTTAGATGTCTTAGGCGGCGGATAATGTTGCGTAGCCTTTGTTTTATCACTATCGGGTTGTATCCCGTTTTCGTCTAGCACAAAGCCTAGGAATTTAACCTTTTTGCGTGCAAATTTGCACTTTTCAACACTGAGTTTTAGTCCTGAACGAGCGACTAGTTCTAGTGCTCGATTCACATGACTGATGTGAGTTTTAAGATCTGGACTACTCAGGAGACAATCGTAAAGATAGACGGTACAATAGGCTCCTAGCACGTCTGCAAATATCTGTTGTGCACAAAATTGGAAGTGCGCAGGCGCAGTTTTAAGGCCCATTGGGAGCCGGTTAAAGAAATAGGTTTTAGAGTTAGCAGAGAAGCACGTCTTAGGTTTAGCAGATTCCGCTAATTTAAGTTGGTAAAATCCAAACTTAAAGTCTAAGCATGGAAAATACTTAGCTCCGCTAAGTTGAGCGATACTTTTTGTCACAGTAGGTATTGGAACACTTACACTTTCAACGACAGAATTCAAGCCGCGTAAATCTACGACTACGCGATAACCAGTTGGCCTTCTCTTTATCATTAGACAAGGAGATAACCATCCTGATTTACCTTCTTGAATTATTCCTACTCTGTGCATTTCGTCAATATATTTATCCAATAATTCACGTTGGTGAAAAGGAACTCGGTACATTTTAGAACTAACTGGTTGTGATTCGCCAGTATCTATAGGAACTTCGTATCCCTCGTAACATCCTAAGTCAAAATCGTTTTTTGAGAATGAATCTTGATGATTTCTAAGCTTATAGCTAGAAATTCTCCCGTTTCTTCCCTGTTTAAATCTGGAAACGTGAATCTATGTTTTAAAATTTCCCATTCCGCATCGAGTTCTGCCTTGGATTTTGGCTTGGGAGCGTCAGTTAGGTTACTAACTGGCATCTCCGATGAGCTTTCACTCGGTTTGGATTGATTTTGGGAAGTCTCAATGGGACTTGAGGTGGGCAAATTTGAATTTGACGAGGCTAAAGAAGCATCATCCTCGTACTCGATAATAACTGTCGTGTACGTATCTAGGATAGTAACCGCCTTTAGTTCTACGTCAAATCCATTAAGATTTATACACATAACTGGAATAATATCTGTGGGAGTTGTGTTAACAAGACTGTGAGCAAGATGTACAGGAAATTCGCCGTTTTCAGGTTGGAATACTCCTGTCTGTATTTCTGGATACGGAAAATGTAAATTTCCCGTTATTCTACTCTCACAATTTGATGGAATTATTTTGTCTCTTAACAAAAGATACAGTAACATCTATTAAATGTTGTTTAGGTGTACAATTCCATGTAGATTTAGGATTATCATCGGTTTCTACATCTGTAGCTACGTTGAGTGTTGCTACTTAAATGTGATTGGGTTTATAAAATTCCTTGTTTATTATTTCCTTATTTTGATTATAGGCTACTTGAGCTAATTCTGGTGTAGACGACATTTGAAATTTCAAATCGCCTATAGTTAAGATGTTTCTGGGCAATTTAATGCTAACGAATCTGATTTATTTGACATGAAATTGTATCCTAATAGTACTGAAATGTTACCAAATGAACCATCAGGAACGATAATAAATTCTTGATTTCTAGAAAATTCACACTTTTCTATAGTTGTTACTATTTTCGTATCAGTTTTAATCTGACGATTACCGACCCCAACCAAATTGACTGGTGTGGTCATCGGAATTAAATGGCATTTAACGCTAAAATTTTTAAGCATGCATTGTGCTGCTGTGTTCATAATTAACGAAAGTGAAGATCCTGTGTCTAATAAACAGATTTCTGGCCTATTACCAACGTCAAACACTAAGTGTGGACGTGAATATTTAACCTTATTTTTATTTAAAACTGTGTTCACTTGAACGTTATAAGTGTTAGGTGCTGTTTGCTCCGAGTCGAGCGATGCTTCTCCTTGCTGCTCCGACTCGTGGCTAGTATCAACCTCGGACGCTAGATGGTGCTGCTTGTACCATCTGTTGCCCAGTTGAGCGGAAATGCTCGTGAGCAAGTTTCCTCGCTCTCCCAACGATGAGTGTTTCGCTGGTGACGCATTTGGGTCGGCAACATTTTTGCTGTCCCAAAACGTTAAGCAGATTGTAGGCTCGAATGTTCCTACAACTGTTGGAATTCTAATTTTCCAATCTTTCTGCGTTGTTGGTGAAATAGCGATGGAAGTGCCCGAAGGAATTTTAACTCCATCTATATAAAATGAATCATCCGTATGTTTAAACTGAACTGTGCGTTCGTGACCTAATAAAACAATAACTATCTGCTTTTTAGTATCTAAATTTCACCCACAATGTTCCTCCGCCGCTAAAAAAGCCATTTCAACTGCCAACTATGTTTTTAAAACCTTCACTTACTTAACCAACTCACTTTTTGCAACGCTCTACAAGATTTTTGTTCGGCCTCATCTGGATTACTGCGTCCAGGCCTGGAGACCTCATTGTGCAAAATCAATCGATATTCTTGAAAAGACTCAGAGAAAAATCACTAAGTGGTGCCCTGGCCTTCGCTTCACTCCCTACGAGTCCCGCCTAAGTGCTCTCAAGCTGTCCAGCCTTGTCGAACGCTTCGATAGGGGTGACGCCATCGAAACGTTCAAGATCCTCAACAACCATTACGACATTTCCTCTACCACTTTCTTTGAGCTGCGACGCGACGCTCGAACTCGTGGACACAACCTTAAACTTTTTCAGCAAAACATCCGTACTGAGGCCAGGAAACATTTCTTTACCAATCGAACTATTCGTCCTTGGAATCGTCTACCTCAAGAGGTCGTTTCTTCCACCTCCACCAATCAGTTTAAAGCACGCTACAGTGCACTGTTTCCCACTTGTTGATGTTGTTGTTTTTCTTGGGCATTATGAGCCATGCTCTTGCCGTCATTTGTATAATAATACTGGGTTTAATTCTGAATGAAAATTTGCAGAATCTAAACCATCCTCGAATAGAGTTACTATTACTGAGTCACAAGTTAAATTGTATTTATCGTTAACTGTGTTTAAAGCATTTGTAAATTCATTTACGAGGTTTTTGTTACTCTCTATAGACCTCGCTACATATTTTGATGGAATTTTGCCAAAATAAGATGCTAAACATGGTAAGGCTAGCGTGCGATCTGGCAAAGCAATTTTTTGCTGGTGCCATTCGACGTTTGAATACAACTCTAGCATTAATTTATTTGCGTCTTCTTCTGGAAATAATGAAATGCATTTTACGTTTAAAAAATGAGTATTATTTATCTCATTAGTTTGATTAACAGGAGTTTGAGCTTGAACTGAGCTGACGTGTGGGTTTTGATCGTCATTATTGCTCTATTCTGACTGATTTAAGTTTAGTTCTGAATCCCTGTTCACATTAAGACTACTAACTCGATTTTTGAATTGCAACCATTTTGACATGAGTCATTACCCTCGTTTACGTCTGTAGCGTGTTGTGGAACACGGTTTTGGCCGTTGTTATTTTGCCGTTGCTGATTTTGGTTTTGATTTTGATTCTGGTTTCTATTTTGGTTTTGGCTCTTCCCGTAATTATTATTACCGGAATTTTGATTTTGTTGCCCGTT
>JAHWFP010154248.1:0-11287 GCA_023313725.1 Lithobius niger | reverse complement strand
GGCAGTAGTTTACGGTAGAAGTGCCCTCTGACTGGCAAGAAAGCTCACAAGAACATGAACTTGGCAACAAATTTTCGCCCAGATATTTGGGACTTGTTCACAATAAAAATGTTAAAACACTTAAAAAAAAGTGGGTGCTGCCAAAAAGTGTGGACTTCACACAGCTGCCATGTTGGAAAATAATTCACAAGTCCAGAATTTGTGGCAGGTCCCATCTTTTTTAATGTTTAACGTTTTTATTGTGAATAAGTCCCAAATTCCAGGCCGCAAATTAAATATTTGTTGCCTATGTTCTTGGTAGATTTTTTAGCAGTCAGAGGGCACCAACATCATAAACTATATGCAATTGTAATCCTTCAAATGTAGACAAATATTTTTGTTTCACGCCTAACTACCTCACCCCTTCGTGTCAGATTCGCGTGTTTCCAATGTAGTAGAGACTAGTGACACGACGTAGTATATAACTCTATGCTGGAGCCTTAATGGGTTAGCTGCAAGGGGCACTG
The DNA here is from genome assembly GCA_023313725.1 of Lithobius niger. Taxonomy (NCBI): domain Eukaryota; kingdom Metazoa; phylum Arthropoda; class Chilopoda; order Lithobiomorpha; family Lithobiidae; genus Lithobius; species Lithobius niger. The sequence continues at coordinate 10,781 of JAHWFP010154248.1, read as the reverse complement.
CAGAGAGAAACAGAAGGGCGCCATACTGAGGCCGATGCTGTGAATCGTGATTTCTTAGACCTAAAACGCACGATTTTTGTTGTTGGAGAAAACAACGTTATTTTAAGCCTAAGAAATCCGCTCTTCTGTTGTTTTTCCCTCCATTTTTATGTAGTGCACCTTGTAGTTATGCCCTCCAAAACCCATACTGGTGCTAATTTGGTGCCAATATGGTGGCAAATGTCACTGCTCTATACTCATTGCCTTCACGTCTGCTTCATACTGGCTTACTCTAATCGCATAGTACGGCAGAGATCAGGATGGCCCATAATCCATTGGGCATTTCTAACGTACAAAATCTGCCTCTTAAAACGGTTCTTTAAGTGAGCAGAAACCCAAAACCCAGTGTCGGACAACCCAAACGGGCCATACTTAAAACCTATATTCTTTCCATTTCGAAGTTTGGTTCTGGACAGTCTTTCTTTCAGTACAATTTCTTTCCCTCTTTATGGAGATCCCCACAGTAAACCAAGCATTTCACAAGTACTAAACAAATTGGTAGCTGAACAGAGGACGATTTAATGCCATGAGGACCTTATCAATTCGTGCATGTCATAGGATGTAGGAGTATCTCTATTGTACGCTCTCCCTTTGTATTTGTCACAAGGTCGTCTTTGATAGAAGCTGTACAGTTTTGCTACCTGACCCTTTCATTTAACATTGCCAGAATCTTATTTCATTAAAGCAGACGTTAACTAGTACCAGCCCGCACGAGAACTGACCTTAGATTCCAGCATCGATCCCTTTTAAGAGCCACTCCAATTCATTTAACCGTTGAACTTTTACTCGGTAGGATTAACTTGGCATTTGACTTCACAACTTCAAACGGCCCAAGAGCTTGGCGGGACTCCTTAACACGTTTTGTTTTGGGGAGATTACTTTGTTTGGGCTTAATTAGGGCAAAAAATTAGGGCAAAAAATTTGGGCAAAAAAAAAAAAAAACTGTCGGTTCGCAGGCCCTGCATGGTGACTTTTTTTTAGCTAAATAAAAAATAATGACCCGAAAAAGGTTACTAACAGACATTTTTGAGTTAAGTGAGCTTTTCTTGCACATACATTATCCAACAAGCATCAGGTTTTGTTGTAGTTTGAAATATTTTAGAATTTAGTACCCCAATCTGAACAGAAAGAACCAATTAGAGATACTAGGTTACTTAGTTGACTAACCAAAATAAAAAATAAAAACATTTTTTTTTCTGGCCTTAGCATAAGAAAGGAGGCATGCAATAGAGTGAACTGTGGAGAGTGGTGCCGTTGCACTTACGTTATTGATTGATAGATAGTTTATTGACCCGATAAGGCCTCCAAGCCATTCGAGGGTATTGTAAGGGTCCCAACAATGTTAAAAATATTAATAATTGTTATCTTACTTTTCCGTTTTTCATTGTTTAAAAGTGTGGCTTCCAAATTACTAGTCTTTCACAGCGTTCAAGGTTAAGCATCGTTTAAAAGTGGGAGAATAAGTAAGAGCACGTTTACGCTAACACTCGCTTTTTCATTCTCGCAGCTAGAAGCTAGAAATCACCTCAAATTCCAACATGGCGGCGGTTTTCTGTCTGCCGCCTCGCAACGAAAACAGCTAATAACGTGAGTTCAGAAGCGTTTGGGAAAATTGTTTCGTCATGAGGAATTCTTTATATTATTGGCACGGATTATAAGACTGCAAGTATTTACTCAAACGATGTCGGATTTAGCTAATCCATTTAGCGTTGTTACCATGGCAATGTCACCTTTGCCATCGCGATTGAGTTCTAGCTGCGAGAATGCAAAGGTGAGTACTTGCGTAAACGCACCCTAATGCGCCAGAGCTCCGCAAATAAACAAATAACTATTAAATAAATACAGATGCAAACCTATTTACGTTGCTGTTTGGACTTATATGTCAGACTGCCCGAGCGGGGAATCGAATCCACGACTTTTGAAACGAAAGGCCGAGGTCGTACAGCTGAGCCATCCTGACAAAATAACAATAAGTAATGAGTAGCATGGTTTTTGCAACAATGGGAGGGAGACAGTTTAGTACCTTCAAAGCATAGCAAACCTTTCAACAAACTCGACAATGCATACCAAAATTGTGTGTTAAGGGGAAGTGATGGTACCGTCGACACCACTGATAGATCTTTTAGGCATCAAACCGGCATCAAGAGGTGTTGAATTTGTTCAGCATGAGGTATTCAACCATGGACAAGCCTTAGAGACACTGCATTAAGAGCCAAACTGTCTTCAACGTGTGCTAGTTTTGCTAGATTGGGTCTGGTTTTGGAAGGTACTGACGATATGAATGTAAACGTAGGAATAGTTTACACGCACTTAAGGTAACGTAGAACAACGTACCAATTTCATGCACTTGTTTTGTTGGAGGAGAACCAGTGGTCCCAAATCACCTGAAGACATCCATGAGCAGGGCCGGATTAACCTATTTTGATGCCCTGGGCACCGCAATTTCATTATGCCCCCCCCCCCCCCTCCAACTTTCTTTTCTCGAAGCTTATGTTTAATTCTAAGAATTTGAAATAGGAACAGGTAGGGTATTAACTGGTGTCACACTCACAGTAGGCTATAGGACTTTACCGTCGACCTCACCGGCATCACAATCAGTCAATCATATCATTCACTTTCATAATTTCCTTCTGTTGTTACATTTGAGATTTTTTGCACTCCAAGTCTTGAAAATTTGTCAGTAACTTCGTCAACAAATTTTTTTTCGAACCAGGTCACTCTCAATTGCCATTAAGACAGAGCTTGTAATCGGGGCTGCATGGTAGGTAGTCGTCTGTAGTTCATTTTTTATTGCAGAAAGTTTAGAAAGTGGTCGTTCCCCTGCAGTGTTGGTAACAGAAATTGTCAAGGCAATTATGCGAATAGCGATGTTTACATTGGGATCCGAAGACTCTACTTCATTGTAGTTGATAACTTGAAGCTTGGATGCTAAGGCTAAGTTTACGTTTTTTGCTAATTTTTAGTTTTGCGTATTTTTGCACAGCACGTAAATAACCCCGTGATGTCCCTAATAAGAGTGATGCCCTGGGCCTGTGCCCACTTTGCCCATTGGTTAATCCGGCCCTGTCCATGAGCAGGGCAAAGGACAAAGAAAATAAATGTACAGCAAAAACGTTAATTTTGTTTCGGGAGCATTAACCAAGAAAAACAGTCGAGGATTTAAAAAATAGTTGCGTTTATTAACAATGAAGTTCAACAATTTCATTTATCTGCTTGAAATCTTCTTAATCTGCTTCTTTCATGTTTGTATATTCAATCTGCGAACAGTTTCTTCTCGCATTATAAATTTTTGTACCTTGCCAGTCACCGTCGTTGGAAATTTTTCTTCAAATATTATGTGTCGAGGGATCTTAAAATGTGCGATCTGTAAAATTAAAAAGAAGGCACTATAGTATTTTCAATATATGGCTTTTCTAGAGAAGTAATGGAATAAAGTTTAATTGTTAAATGTTAATAAAGGTTGAATTTGTTACCATACAACTAATGTTTCGCAAGAGACTACTCGGCCTCAGTGTGTCTCGTCTCGAATGACGAGACCAAGATCAGACTGAAGGTCCGAGGTCTCACTTGGTCGCAATCCACTTTTGCCTGCTCCGAAAAAAGGCGGATATATTCAGTGAGCAAAACATTCGTCTATGCTTTCTGAAAAAATGATACGCCCAACTGATAACTGTTCATTTTCATCATCACTAACAATTCGTCTTTTCCTTCTTGATGTCCTGTGAAAGTCACTTCTCTGCTGACCTGGGCCGCCCAGAGGTATGATCTGGCCTTTGGCTCCAAATTTTCTGTGTGCTCCCTCACACTTTTCTGTGCGATTAGTACGTTTTCGACTCATGGGCAAGGATTTCTTTTCTTTCCGTTTTTGTTTTTTGTGGCCTTTTCAGTTAGCAGCACCATTGGGTGCGGCCCTTTCAGTGGGGCTCCTTGCAGGACCCTCCGTAAGCCAGCGCCTGTGTGCAATTGAACATATTGGATGCCCTTCTAGCAATTTTAATTTTTCGCCTGGGTCCCCTTGCACCACAGGCCTAGGGACAGCATCCACACTTGCTCCCCCCCTCTGGTCTGCCCTAACGACGGTATACAAGAACGTATTGTAGCGTTCGGGTGGCTTACTACCTGATAACTGGCATGTCACATAAAACACTAAAACCACAATTATGGTTATATTTGCAATTTCGGATAAACCTGTCTCTTCTCGGTGAGACTGAAACCAATGTTAGGTCTCGGGTGACGAGACGAGACCGAGAGCACCATGGTCATCGAGAGTAGGACAAGACTGAAGGCAGCGCTGTCTAGTGTGAATTATTCTTTTGCTGTGCCCACCCCTTTGCATTTAGGAAGAGAAGGGCACATAAATAAACTCCTGTAGATTGTAGCATGTAAAGATCCTAGCAAAATAATTGTCTTTGTTCCGCAAGGAAATTTAATTCAGGTGCTTCATTTTTACTCTCCCTGTACTGTTTTGTTACCGTAGGCAATAGGGATATTGTATTTAGTGGGGGTGGGGGCGCATAGGAACTGGAAAAAATAAGCACAGAGCAAGAGTTTCAACGAAAAGATGACAGGCATTAGTTTTCTGACCCAAGTTTCAAGAGTGTACAAAAAAATAGGAATTACAAAATTTAGTAATGGCTGCTCCATATTAAACCATGGTCAGCGAGGCTAATCAATATTGTGATCATTAAAGTGGCACTATCACCAATTGAAAACCGTTCGCAAATACCCTGGCGTCTCTAGCGGCAGTGATATTGTTAACCTGTATAGCTTGTGCCCAGGTGCACGAGGACGTACTAAATTTTCAGTCAATAATTAAGAAGGCTCGTAGCTTGTTAATTGTTTGTTTCGTAAAAAGAAATGACATTGTGCATTCCTGCGCTTGATGCAAGTCAATGCTAGATAGTGCTAGATGTTACAAGATTCTGCCAACTTTCAATCGGTGATAGTGCCACTTTAACAGTCTTTGTTTTAATAGTTTTCTTAATGATTTTATCTTAGTTGGTAAATATCGGTCTTCCCTATCTCACTGCGTTGCTCACAAGCACAGTTTTCTTATTTGATCCCAAAGTCTGCCTGAAACCGGGCAAGGAAACGGCCAATTCCAACTTATTGTATAGCTTGGCTTGAGCGCCGCTATTTGCGATTTCGATAATTTATTTTGCTAAATTAGCCCAGTCGCCGCTAGTTGGTAAATATCGGTCTTCCCTATCTCACTGCGCAGCCCACAAGCACGGTTTTCTTATTTGATCCCAAAGTCTGCCTGAAATCGGGCAAGGAAACGGCCAATTGCAACTTATTGTACTAGCTTGGCTTGAGCACCGCTATTTGCGATGTCGATAATTTATTTTACTAAATCAGCTCAAGTCGTCGCTAATTGGTAAATATCGGTAAATTTAATGTATCTATAACTTTTTAGCCGAACTAGACAGACATGCACAGTTTGCAGCACTTTCGTTAAGAGATTGTAGAGAATCTTATGTACCCGCACTTATGTACCCACACCTATGTTACCATACTTATGTACCCACACTTACATATTTCCTAAATTATCTTATAGATTGACAACACTACCATCTTACTTTGGTTTTAGGGAAAATACTCACAATTAGGATGTGCAAAACCAAAAAAACCTGTAATTGACTGTATGTATTTTTGTTAATTGTTTGGGCTTTAAAGAAAACTAAATCATCTTGTGATAGAAGAAAACTATGATTAAATTTATTCCATATTTCAGTACGTGATACACACACATATTTACATAAACTTACCTGTCCTTTACAAAAGGCTTTGACGTCGTCTTCAGTTAAACTTTGGCCGTGTTTCAAGCGAACCCACGCACATAACTCTTCACCAAAACGTTTGTCTGGTATGCCAATCACCTGAAAATCATGAGCAAATTTTGTGACAACAATCAAACTTCAGTACAAGTAGAAAGTCAGTGTAGTCGTACAACATGTAATGTAATCCAAAAGCGACGACAAACAACTAGCTTGGTCGAGATGGGTCGGTTTCGATAACCAAACCGCAGTTTTCAGTTTTCATATTATCCGTCGGCCCCTTAAAAAATACCCGTTCCGGCAGTTATTGGAAGACTAGTTTTGCTTGAGCGACTGAATGAATATCAGCCGGCCCTGCTCGTACATCGTTCATTTCTTGGAGCAACAGGAGACTGAATGCACCTCACTTGGCCTTGAACTTCAACCTAGTAAATATCTCTATGGTCGGCCAACAAGATGTTTAAAAGTCTATGTGTTTGCCCTGCCCTGATCTCAGTCAGCGGTCAATTGAAGACGAAATAACTGCATCAAAACAAATGTTGAAATATTAGGTTGAAGTTAGTAAATCTTTAACTGGACCTACAATAAAGGAAGAAGTTGACAAGTGTAAATGTTTTTAGTTACTAAATTGCTAAGCCTACCCCTATAGATAGGATGCTTTTTTTGCTCTTTTTTGAAGGTTTCTGAAAAACCGAAACCGACTGTAACCGAGCCGAGATTTTGGCAAAAAAACGAAAACCGAAGCTAAACTTAAAAAGTCAAACCGATCCATCCCTGTAGATTCGACATAGGCATTAAATGTCCCTTTTCATCTTTTCAATTTCTAAATGCAGCACCGTAGAATCTTCTAGCAACATAAAGAAAATTGCGGTAAATTAAGTATGGACCACCACTACTCGCAGCAGTGCCGCAATTTTCATAACTAAAACGAGATCACGTGATCCACATCATCCTATTGGATGACGAAGAATCGGGAACGTGGATGCTGTGTTTAGAATATGAGCAACACTATCGAAATGGCGAACAGGCGCCTTTAAGTCGTAAACCAATGAAAATGGCTGGCCTTGGAATGTTTCGAAGTATTGTTCCACGTACGGTATGACATTATAAATTACATTAGGACTGCTCCGTTAAGGCAAGAGTTGGATGTTTTTTAGGAGAGTTAGGGACTCAGAACCATCCTATATACATATAGATAACGCCAAAATTTATAGGGAAACCTTATATATTCTTCATAATGCTAAGGAGAGAATTGCCAGTTCAGCTGACAAACCTACATGGCACTACGAGTTCAACTTGTGATTGTCACATCATTTTGTGCTCTGGTGAAAAATGTGGCCCTCCTAGTCTACCGTAGACACTCTCGATATAATGAACCTCCGTATAAGGAACTTTTCCCTCTAAAGGACACCAGAGGCGGACTCAGGGTCGGACAGGGTTAGTTTTTTGCATCTGCCCGAAAGTAAAAAAAAGGGCACCTTCCGGGGGGGGGGGGGACTTCGTTGCTTTTAAAAACGTGAAAATGACGTAAAGTAATAATTTTTTTTTTGGGGGGGGGGGGGAGATTGAGACTTGAAAGCGTTTCGCTATCGACGCTGATGTGATCATGACCTTATTTTGCAAGGTAAATATATTTTATTAGGCAAATTCATTTACAAATTTCATTGCAAATGGGTGAACCCTAAAGAGTTTAGTTTTATGGACCGGAAGAATATAAAGTCGAATATTTTGCTAAATGAGGCCTCAGTATCAGCATGGAGCGTTCAATATTTAACACGCAGCCTTCCCTTATGACACGAAATAATTTCAGAAAGTAATAGGTTTTTAGGTACGCTAAAAAAAAAAGTACGAACAAGTTAGGACGGCACAGTTAACCAAAGACGCGAAAGTTTCAGCTTGGAAGAATATTTCGTCATCTGTATTGTGTATGGTAAGATTCGTGCGATGTGATGTGTACTGCAGTATTAACATTTTAGTTACGTCCTTTCCGTTGTATTTTTCTCTTTCTCAGCTAATATAAGAGGAAAATAAAGAAAAGCTAAGATAATAATAAAAAATAATAAAAAGTTTATTTGCCGAGTAAATTAGCAAAATGGTAAGATAGGGCTTTTACCAGAAACCGCTTATATCTTACCAACATTAAGTGATAACAAATACATATAGCTAGATAGAAATATCTGTACAACAATATAGCAAAAATAACATTAGGAATAGTCTGATATGTATGGTAGTAGGTTACACTTATTTAGTCTGAATTTAAAACAATTTATAGAGGGTGCCGTGACAACATCATCAGGTAAAGCATTCCAAACATTAATGACCCGATTTACAAAAAAGTATTTTCTGCAGTTTAATCTGAAGGGTTTCTTAACCAATTTCAGGGAGTGACCCCTGGTCCGCCTTTCTCTATTAACATCAAAGAAAAAAGATGGATCATAATCCAGGAGACCATGCAACAGACAATATGTGAATGACAGGTCGGCTTTTACCCGGCGTAGTTCCAAAGAATCAATTTTCAATTTATTCAGTCTGGCTGCATATGGTATATTTCGGAACCCTGGGAGAAGTTTGGTAAACACTCGCTGCACTCTTTCTAACCTCAGAATGTCTCCTCGAAGTGACGGGGACCAAACGGGGCTGGCGTATTCAACAAGCGGACGGACATATACTTTAAAGGCCCACAGTAAAGTTGGGACATCCCTAGAAGTGAAACAGTTTCTGATAATAGCTGCACGTTGCATTGCTATTTTAATGACAGCGTTACAGTGGTGAGTCCACGTTAGATTCGTAGAGAGCAAGACACCTAAATCCTTGACAGTAGTTAATGGTTCCAATTTTGAACCCGATAGGTAGTAATTATATGATGGATTGTTACCCCCGATATGCAACACTTTGCATTTATTGTCCGAAATCGGCAACTGCCATTGATCTGACCAGTTTTTTAGTTCATCAAGTTCATGTACGATACCAATGTGACTCTGTCTTGATTTCATTGCAGAGTGGAGTTTAACGTCATCAGCAAATTTTCGCAATTTTACACCAGCAGAAGTTGGCGATAGATCATTTAAGAAAATAGTGAATAACAATGGACCTAAAACTGACCCCTGTGGAACACCACTTTTAACCACAGCATCATCTGACACCGATTCCCCGACTACGACACGCTGGCTACGGCCCACAAGGAAATCAGTAATCCAAGCCAGTAGTTGCCCTCTGATGCCAATGTTTTTTAGTTTAAATAGTAATTTGTGGTGGACAACGGAGTCAAATGCTTTCGCAAAATCAATTAGAACTACGTCAACTGGGTAACCCTCATCTAAACAACTAGTCCAGTCGTTAAGGACGTCCAGTAGCTGTAGCGTTGTTGAGCGTCCAGGCAAAAAACCAAATTGATCATACGAGATTATATCTTGTTCGTTTAGGAAATTTAGCATTTCATTTTTAATAATTCTTTCCATAATTTTACAGGGTACACAAGTAAGAGATATTGGTCTGTAGTTATGTGGATCGGATGCATTACCTTTTTTGAAGATTGGAATTACACGTGCCTTTTTCCAGCATTTAGGGATTTTGCCCGACTGCATTGAGCATTTAAATATTATCACCAATGGAGAGATAATCTCATTCCGCATTTCTTTGTAAAAATATGCGGATAGTCCATCAGGACCAATGGCATGGCTAGTTTTTGTATCATTAATTGCTTTGAGGACTTTCTCGCTTGAGAAAGACACATTATCTAAGGTTTGTGTGAACGCATGCATTAGGTTCCTCTGATTATCGGGGATGGCTCCATTATCGGAGATGAAGTTTTTGGAAAATATATTGTTTAAGGCATTTGCCTTTGCCTCGTCTGATGATACCACCTGTCCTTTTAACTTTAAGGGTGGGATTTTTTTTTTTTTTTTTTTTTTTTTTTTTACCAACCTGTAAAGTGCACCAAGATTACCTTCCTTTATAACTTTACTTTCAGCTTGGATGGACAATCGCTTTACACAATCTGCATAGTTCCTGCTAGCTTGCTTATACAATGATTTGGTATCATCACAGCGATTTCTTTTATAATGGCGCCAAAGTCTCTTTTTACGCGAGCTTAATTTCCTGGCTTCACGAGGGATGTGTTTTTTATGCCGAAAAGAGTTGACTTGCAGTGTACTATGTTGATCCAAGGTGTCATTTATAGTAGCGATAAAAATATTCCACATTATATCTACATCGGTAGCATCAACCATCCCAAGATTCCAATCGATCTCATGAAGAGAATTTTTTATGCCCTCCAAGTCAATTTTTTTAATTTTTAAGTTTGACACAGTAGGGTCAATTGAATGGATGGTGTGGATGCAAAAGGACAGCATAGAATGGTCACTAGTACCGAGTCCATGTAAGACAGCAATGTCCGTAATAGTGCGTTCATTGTCAACCAAGATAAGGTCGAGTATATTATTGCCCCGTGTTGGCTCGATGACTAACTGCTCCAAACCCAAGTCTGAGAAACAGTTAAACATTGTAGTGCCCGTTTTTCCTGTTGCTCCTGAATGTAGCCAGTCAATTGTTGGCTGGTTGAAATCCCCAACAATAACGTTGGTACGGTCAGATCTAAATTCTGAGTTAATGTATTCACACATTAATGTGACGGTATTGAAGTCATCCCCAGTAGGGATGTACCCAATAGTTATCGAAACCTTTTCATTGAATAGGTCCAAAGTCATTGCTTCAACTGTAGTACATACGTTTGTTACATGGTACAAGAGTCCTTTTTTTGCTGCAAATAAAATGCCACCACCACGAGTCAAACGGTCTCTCCTTTCGATGTTGTACGATATGTTGCCAGTCAGCATCGCGTCCGTTATCGTATTATTTAACCAAGTTTCCACAACAAAGATAAGGTCATATAAATCGCTTAACAATAACATATTGAATTCAACAAGTTTGTTCACAAGACTTCGTGCATTTAGAAACAGACAATTT
>JAHWFP010154244.1:0-24799 GCA_023313725.1 Lithobius niger | reverse complement strand
ACGATTCAGAACTGTGCAAATGTGTTTCTGCTCCAAAATCAAACAAAATCTGTTGTAGAGGAACTAGGAACAAGGTAATGGCAGTCTTGTTTTGGTGCAGAAATATTGAGTCCCTCCCTTCTTTGCAATATCAACTCTTCCATAAAAAAGATTGTTTCTGCGATATCATTCCTTAGTCCAGACGACCTTATTCCTACCAAGTACTCGACATAATACTGCAGCTTCACAGTATATTACCCAAACAAAGTTTGGATCGAAAAAAGCAATAACATGAATTCAGTCAATTGGGGTTAAATCTCTTGGGCAATCAGTATATACCAGTTATCACTAATAATCCCATTGTACCAGAAAGTCTTCTGCACGTGCTACATTGCAATTGCACAACTGCCTGTCGAGCAAGACAATGCAGTTCCACAAGATATGGATTACCAAGCACGTCTACTTGAAGACCGTGCCAAACAGATTGTTGTAAAAATAAATTCAGTGAATCTCTTTGCGAAAAAGAATGTGACAGTGACTAATTGTGACTATGTTAACATTGATAATTTTGTTAATTTTTGTAAAATTAGGACAAATACAATTTTTTTTCATCTAATTTAGATGTGATAAATGAATTCTAAGACCATAAAACATAGGGGTAGACACGGGCTTTAATTTTTTACGATGACAACTGTAGAAGTTAAGTGTTTGGCAGCTATTTTCGGTGCCATACGGAAATTGGGCCTTTCCAGTCTGACACTATAGTAAACTTTTACTACACCTGATATTACAAAAAATCGACGAGAAACCTTTTGTAGCAATTTAACTATAATAGGAGTTAGGTTTTTGTTGGCCATCTTGGACGCCATTTTGAAATTTTGCTTTCCGGTTGTCAAACTTTGTTAAACTTTTAGCATCTTGTTCTATTGAGTTCTTTCTCGTAGCAAGCAAAGGAATGCACTTAGCAATACTTTTAAACATAACAAATAAGCCACGTGTCTCCTTAGTTATTGAAAAAAAATTTGGGGCGTCCTCGTGCAGTTGGGACCAAGCCATAAAGATTAACGACATTTCAGACACTAGATGGCGCCAGAGTATCTTCTTTATATTATACTCTGGTGTCATCTACTGGCATTAATATCGTTAATCTTTACAGCTTGCTTCCAGGTGCACGAGGACGTGCCAAATTTTTACTCAATAATTCAGAAGGCTCCTGGCTTGTTTGTTGTTTTAAAAGATATTTCTTTGTGCATTCCTTTGCTGGCTACGAACAAGCACTATAGAGAACTAGATGGTGCTCTGTGGCGCTAGATGCTCCAAACTTTCGTTTGGTGTCAACCCGCCTGTAAAAGCAAAAGGTACTTTCTCGTCGTAGGTCTAGAGCTCTGAATATTTAGAGGTGCCCAGAGAATGTATACAGCTGACTGCACACAGAGTTTGGAGTGGATAGGACGATCAGTTTGGAATTGGCGAACTCGAACCTATATCGATCCATGGGTGTAACCTGCAGCAGCAGTGTGCGTATTGGACGAGCATGACTCTTCGCAAATTGTGTGCCGTGTTTCAGGGCAAAGTGCCGGATGTTGCTTGCAATACTGACCCATCAAGCTGCGACAAAAGAATTAAAAGAACGTTTAACCCTTTGACGTGCAACATTATTTCGCTAGTCGTAGTCATGCAGCACAGTGGCGTTATCACTACTGCAACAGAATTCAAATTTGTAATTCTTGAAGCGGTTGGAATGCTTGAGTGAGGCTGATGCTTGTCGATAGCTACTTGCATTGGTGCAGGGATATGGGATAGTAAGGTGACTAGCAGTTATGGGCTCACGAATTCAATATAAACGGACACGATTGTAAGGCAGATAACTTTCACCCAAGATTTTGACAGTGTCTTTATTACCAAATCAGAATCATATTTTTCTTGATATTGTTTTTTTTTTTCAATTGTGGATTCCATAACAAATTTTTAAGGTCCATTTTTGGTTATTTATTTCGTTTTTGCTAAATAATTCAAAAACTATTTGTGCTGTCTTTTCAGCAGTCCTAATGATAGCTCTCGAAAAAACGGCTCAAATGGTGCATTCAAACTTCAAAATCAGTCGAACTTTGAGCGAGTTATGAATTTGGGCGCACATATAAGACAAAAATAAGGCAAATATAAGAAAAAATAAGCGCGCATGGTTAGGAAAGTAGTGATGAAATAAGCAGTGAGGAAAGTGAATGGAAGAAGAGGAAAACGTGTCCAGAGAAAAAATGTTCAAGCTAAGGGAAATAATAATAATAAAATTTAACCACAAGCGTGGTTGGGAGATAGAAGGGTTTGTAAGCCACTTATACTAGTCCCAGTAAATCGTGTAAGGATTTACAATCTAAAACGTGATCTTCAATCCAAGAAGGGTAGTCACTGATGCCTCTCCAGGGTTGTGGTAATAATAATAATAATAATAATAATAATAATAATAATAATAATTTTTTATTGCATGAAAAATACTCGAAGTTTGAATTAACAAACTTGTATGAGCAGCAATAAATGTACAAGTTTTATACATGACAATTACATTATACATATATGAAATAAGAAACAATTACAATTAAAACTAATACATTTTAATAACACAATAAGTCGACGAGTACCTTTAATAATCTTTAAAATTAATTTTGTAATTTATATTTTTTAACTAATTCAGTCTTAATATTTCGTTTTAATTCAGCTTTGGACTGATATTCTAACATATTCTTATTTAATTTATTATATATATTCGGTATGTAATAATTCTTATTTCTTGTTCCATATGTATTGTTCCATTGTGGTAATTTAAATTTCTGTGATGTTGTTCTCAAACGATTACTTTTTGTTTCATCATATATTTTATATTTATTTTGATAATAGTTTTTTACAATTATTATATAATCCCTTAAATCTGTTATTTTTAAAATATTATGTTTTTTATGTATATTTCATTAGTTCTTTCTTGATTATTCCCGAACAGGACCTTAATTGCCTTATTTTGTACTTTTTGAAGTCTTTGTATTAAATAATCAGCAGCAAAACCATAAATTTCAATTCCATAGCGTAAAATACTACTTATCCATGCTTCATATAAAATTTTTTTATTTTTATTAGACAAAATGTATTTAACATTATATAACTTTGGTATGATTTGTCTAAGTTTTGTTATTATTCTTAAAATCTGTTGTGTAAAGTTCCAATGCATGTCAATTTCTAATCCTAAATATTTTGTTACAATTTTAGTTTCAATTTCTTTGCAGGTTTCATTACAACTATTATCACTTATTCCGGACTTAATTTTTTTACGCTGTTCAGAATGTGTTATTATTCTTGCCTTTTGTTTATTTTTCATTTTTGGTACTGTTATTTCAAGGTATGATGTTTTTTCTTCACTAATATATAGTTCATTTTCCATTAACCATCCATTAATCATGTCAAAGTTCTTTTGTAAGTTGCTGATCATATCAGTATAATTTGTATTTATTGAAATTAAGATTGTATCATCTGCAAACATATAAACTTTAGATTTTTTAACAAATTTATCGATATCATTTACATATATTAAGAAAAGTAGTGGTCCCAATACGGATCCTTGCGGTACTCCATATGTGATATTTGTATAACTGCTGTAGTTTTCCTTTATCTTAACCGTTGATTTTCTATTTGTTAGATAGCTTTTTATTAAATTGTAAATTTTTCCACGCAGACCAATGTTTTCACATTTCTTCAATAATATTGTTGGATCAAAAGAATCAAAAGCTTTTTGCAAGTCAATGAAAACAGCACCTACATATTTTTTTTCATCTAGAGCCTTTGTTATTGTTTCATTTAATTCTATTAATAGATCAGATGTACCTTTATTTTTAGTGTATCCAAATTGTATGTTATTTAATAATTTAAACTTTTCAATGTATTCAGTTATTTTTTTTAAAAAAAATCTTTCGATTATTTTATCAATAATAGATAGTAAAGAGATTGGTCTGTAATTATTAAAGTTATTTGCTTCACCTTTTTTAAAAATTGGTCTCAGCACTTGGATTTTTAATTGATCTGGCCATATTTCTTTTTCAATCATCCAATTTATCAGTTTACAAATAAAAATTGCTGTATTATCTTCTGATTTTTTAAAATTTTCTGTATTAAAACCATCCATGCCTGTTGCCCTTGTATTTTTAAGTTGTTTTATTATATTTCTAATTTCTGTTGTTGTTGGATTTTGTACAAAAAAGGTCTTATTATTTATGTTTACAATTTTCCTTTTAATCTTTTCTAGTTTTGTTTTATAATGATATCCCTCTTTATAATTCTTTATTTTTTGTTCACATTTTTCCCTTAATTTTGGTATTTGCATTATCAAAGTATCATTAAAGTCATTTGCCAGTTGCTGTATATTTGTTTCCTTAAAAACTTTCACTAGCTGATCATCAATATTTTGGTTTTTCTTTTGTTTCCCATTTATTTCATCAATAATACTCCATATCGTTTTACCATTATTGATTTCCTCTATTTTACCTCTGTAATAATCTTGTTTACATTTGACAATTTTTTTCACAATTTCATTTTTCAAAGCTCTGTATTCTTGCAATAGCTGTGGATTTATGTTTTTATCTTCTTTTTTGATTTTTGTCCATAATTTTTTTTTATTTATTTATCATCTGAACAATTTCATTAGTTATCCACTCTTTTCTTTTGTTTATCTGACTTTTACTTTTATTAGTTTTTTTTTGTAGCCTATTTGTTATTTGATTTTTTTCGTAAATGTCTCTTATTGAAAGTATAATCTCTGCACACATTTCATTTGGGCATTCTATTTTATCCAGACAACACCAATTTTTTTGTTGCAATTCAGTTATTATTTTTTTATTTTTATATTTTATACTGTAATTTTCTTCTACATTATTATGATTTTTCTCTTTGTTATCAGTCCAAAGCCAGCATGCAGTAATGTAATGGTCTGCTATTTTCTTTTTTATCACGCCACTATTAATATTCTCATTCACTTTTGTTAATTTTACATAAATATGGTCAATACATGACTCTTGCAGTTTACTAAATTGTTGACAATTTTGGCTTCTTCCCTTGTTACAGATTCAATCAGATTTTCAAAGCCTGCCCTCGCCATTACATTTTCATATTTATCAATGTTAAGTTGATCTTGTTTATCTTTGTTTCCATTTTCTCTCTTGAGAGTGTCAATATTTATGTCTCCTATAATTATTGTATTGTCATTATTTGCTGCTTTATTTTTTTGGTTTATAATTTTTTTTAGTTCTTGAATGAATTTTCTCTTGTTCGATGCAGGGCTTCTGTAAATTGCTATTATTTTACATCTTTGTAGTCCTTTCTCGAGTGTAATTTCAATATAATCCTCCTCCACTATTTCTTTTTTTGTAGCTTCTATTATATTAATATTATCTTTTACATATATCATAATTCCTCCTCCTCTGATTGTTTTTTCTCTGGTTTTGCTATAGTTCACATAGCCAGTTAGTTGATAGTTATTTGTTTCCTCCTGTTTTATATTCACTTCAGTTAAAATTATTACGTCCCATATCACTGCAGTTTCTAACATTTCATATAAAAATAAATCCCAATTTTTTCGTAAGCTTCTCATGTTCACATGAAAGACCTTTAGGCTACAATTATTTCCAATGTCCTTTTTCACTTCTGTTTTAACTTCATCATTTTTTTCAAATATTTTGTTTCTATACATTGTTATTGTTTTGTTGTAAATCCTCTTCTGATTTAACAATTTTAACTTGACTTTCATTTTCGTTTCTTCTCATCATTATTTTTCCTTTCTGGAACCACACATATTTGTAATCATTTGTCTTGGCATATTCTTTCGTTTTCCAAAAAAGGTTCTTAAAATAAGGAGTCATGTTCTCATTGATATAAACACGGCTACGATCTCCGTTTCTATAAATATCATCATTAGTAACAACCTTTTTTTTGTTATCCAACCACGCATCTCTGAATTCCCTACTTCTAAATTGTATGATTATGGCACTTTTTTTTTCCTTGTTTCTGTTGGGTATTCGATGCGCAGCCTCCACTTGTTCAGGTTTGTAGCAACGTATGTTATAGTTATTAGCCACTATCTGCACTATTTCTTTTAAGTTCTCTTCTGGCATCCAGCCTAGTTGGTTAATCTCGATGTTTCTGTTCCTGTCATATTGTTCTTTGTCATGCGTGGACATTGCCAGTTCATGTACTGTTTTTCCAATTGTTTTTCCATATCTTGTTTTTTTCCAAAACAGCAATTCTTGCATCCAATTTTTTCGTCTCTTGTACTTTTTGTGTATTTTTGTTTTCTAACTCCAATATTCTTCCCTCCAGTTCCTTTATTTTTCCTAGTGCTTCTTGAAAATTTTTCTTCACTTCAGTAATCTCGTTGCTCAGAAAGTCCAGTGATTTTATTATATCTGTTTGATCCTTTTGTAATTTATCTATTGTCTTCTGTACTCCCAAAAGTGTGTCCATTTTCTTTTCAATTCTGACCATCATTTTCTGTAAATTGTTCATCTCTGCTTCATTTCCGGTTTAATCTACACTTTCCTGTTCGTTTTCACTTTCACTTTCTTCGTCTTTGTTACTTTCTGTATCTGTCACGGTTTTTTATCTTCCACTCCTATTTTCTTTATTCTGCAATATGAACATCTCCATTCTTCTTTTTTTTTAACACTTTTTGCACCCCAGGTTTTTGCTGTCACTTTTGCACAATTATAGTGAAATTTTTCCTTGCATTTTCCACACACTACATTATCATTTTGAGTTCCCAATTTCTCTTTACATTCTCTGCACTTCATTTTTTTTCGGTTTCATTCCGGATCAACCAGTTTCATTCCGGGTCACAAAGTTCAATGAAACGAACACTCTGCACAAAAATAAATAGCTGTCTTCCCCTCACTATTTTTGATCAGATTGCCTCAAATGTTTTTGCTCAGAACGATCACTTCAACACTTATTCGTTTTGTTTGTTTGTCTCTATGTCTGCTCTAAAGATTCACAAAGTCACTCCTTACTTTTGGGTGTGAGCAGCACTCGTTTTCCTTTCAAATTCTTACATTTTCGTCCAGCGTTTTTTAGTCTCCAACATCCATGGGAGCAGCCATGTTGAATATTAATAATAATAATAATAATAATAATAATAATAATAATAATAATAATAATAATAATAATAATAATAGGTTTATTGCATACATTGCTAGAAGTTAAAATAATAACTTGTGTGAGCTACAACAATTACGTAATGCATGTAACACATAACACATAAGTCAATATTTGAATAATAAATAGATGCATACATGAATAAATATAATATATTATATTCATTTTATGAATTGTTAGTAGAGTTAGTTTTATTAAGGTTTATAACTATTTATAAGTACATCTATTATTTACTTTTTAATTCATGTTTGTTTTGAAAATGTAACATATTTTTTCTAGTTTGTTAAATGTGTATAGTATGTAATAATCTTTTTTCTTGTACCGTATGTATTGTTCCAACAGGGTAACTTAAATCTTTGTGATGATACTCTTAAACGCAAACTTTTTGGTTCATCATAAGTTTTATATGTATTTATATAATAATTTTTAAGTATTATGATATAGTCTCTTAATTCATTTATTTTTAGTGTTTTATTATAAATAAAGATATCATTTGTTTTTCCCCTTATTTTCCAAATAACACCTTAACTAATTTATTTTGTAGTCTCATTAATACATATTCAGAAGCAAAGCTATAAATTTCGATTCCATATAGCAGAATGCTTCCTATCCATGCTTCATAGAGAATTTTTTTTATTTGTATTGCATATAATATGTTTTACGTTGCATAATTTTGGTATCATCTATCTAAATTTTATGATCAATTTCATAACATGGTGTTTAAAATCCCATTTTGAATCAATTTCTATTCCTAAATATTTTGAAGTATCCTTTAAATCAATTTTCCTATAAGTTTTTGAGCAGTTTTGTTTGTTTATATCATTTTTTTTATAAATTCGCATTGTTCACTGTGCGTTATTAAGTTGGTTTATTAATAATGATAATAATAATAATATTTATAGTCAATTATATATATTTTACCATTAGATAACATAAAAAAATAATAACAAAAATTATGTGCGATATTGTAAGATCATTTTCTTAATTGCTTTTCGAACTTTGTGGAATTTGTTTGCCACTCTTAAGGTTCTTGGAAGTTTGTTTAAGTAGTGTATTTTATATTTTTTTGCTTGTCTAAGAGAACATTGTCAAACCCACCAGATTACTAAACTTGGAATCCAACTCCTCGAGAGGGATAAAATCAATTTGAGTGTCATGAAAACACGCTTTCTCCCACCCTACAGCCCCCTCAATTTCCGAAAATATAGACTGTAAAGCTTGGTATTTTGGTTGACACTGAGTTTTGCTGTACACATATAATCTCTCACAATCCAACCAACGCCCCTTACAGATAAAATTTAAAAGCAAATTCGTCTTCCCACAATTTTCCAGTCCTATAAAGAAGCATCTGATGTTCGAAGGTAGAAATGGGTGATTTTTGGGTTTCTTGCTTGGAACGAAGAAATCGTAATTTTGAATATCCGTTGTTTTTTTATTTATTCAGAAATCTAACTCGTAAAGTCATTGTCATAAAAGTTTTCGTCGAATGTATTAGATTCGACGAAATTGTAATCTATGTTACACCAAAGTTTTACGGTTCTGGGAGTGTCGTTGCTGATGTACACGGCATTAATTTTACTACTAAATTCCGACAAGCTCATACTTCTGCACGGTGGCATATCAAACCATGGTTCTTCCATAACATTTTTGTTAAGTTTTCCTTTAGTTTTGTGGATATTGTTGTACACTCACGTTCTAAGACAGAGTGGCTTATCCGATTATCGTGTGCCTTTTGGCAGAATGGGTAGCAGACTGAAACGAGGTCCGAGTAATTGGGGTAACTGAACATTGTCAAAGAAACGGGGTTCTGCTCATCGGTTTGAATTTCTAATATTTTGCAAATGTATCGTTTAAGATTTTTCAACACATTTTGAGTTTCGGGGTCCGAGGGAGAAATTCAACCCTTATGCTTAGAATCTTTATTCGAAATGGGAGAACCTATTCCTTTTAAGTTCTTGAATTCTATGGAAGGGGACAATACATACTTTACTCTTTTTTTTTAAATCTGTTGCATTCTCAGTCTTAAATTCTAGAGAATTTGATTGTATCAAATTTGAGAGATTTGTATACCTGGCTGCATGAGACATTTTAAAATTTCTTTTCCCTTTTGTTTATATATAAAAAAAATCGATATGCCGGTTAACAAGTTTGGACAGTCTTTGACATGATCGAGAGGGGAAGACAGTCGAGTTAAGAGAGGGAAAACTGGACTAGGATACGTTTTAATCCCAGAAAAAAAATTACGATATAGGAAACAAACGTTTAACTAAAGTAGGAGCTGCTATTGAAGCTCAAGATGCTATAATTTTTTCTTAAATTCGTAATCTAGAAAAGGAAGTTCAGAAACTTAAAATTGAATTGCCTCCTTCCATAACTCTTCTCTCCGACGAGTTGGCGTCTATCGTTTCTAACATCGAAAATCATTGTACGTAGATGGGTCGGATGAAAATTTATATGCTAAAAAGAAACAAATTAGGACGTGGCTTTCCCCCGACATACCGCTGATGCATCCACAAAAGTTTAAGTTGACAGGAACCGCTTGCTACAGGATGATTAAAAATGATACTTCAACGCGACGAACAAACCAATTAGGAATCTAAGCGAACCGACTTTACCAAGTGATGCTAATATTTAGGTATTCGTTGACAGCAATTGCTTGTTACAAGACGACCAGAAAGAACACTTCAATGCTGCGAATAAACAGATTAGAAATCTAAGTGAGCCTACTTTACCGAGTGATGTGGTTACGAAGAAATTTGTGCATGAAAACTTTCGTGATAATCAGTTTAACACGAAAAGCCCTTTGTAAAATCAGGAGATTGGTTCGTTAATTCCGGTGCTCTATCAAGCTTCCTATGTACAAGTTCTGGTTTAATTCGTAAAGCAATTTTATACTGCAGCAATCCGAGCGTAGCACTCGTTGCCAGATGTAAAGTAGGAAAGGGAGCTTGCTACATTACTAAAGTAAAGGACAAGCATCAACAACTACCGATTTCAAAATTCCTTACAAAATAGAAAAAGATTTGCCAATCGTGGTACAAGCAATGAAAGTTTTTCACACGGAAGACATTTATGTCCAGTTAGATTTGCACGTAAATTTTCAATAGATAACTCATCTCATCCTATCTCAAACGGCTTCATAATTACGAACCTTAGGGAAGGTGCTTAGGTAAAATAGGTAAAAGTGCAAACCAAATTTGGTCAAAATTTTTGTACGTGTGCGTAATTGTATTTAATTCCTGTTCCTAAATAATTAACCACGGGCCAGGGAGGACCCACATTACTACAACTATCGAAATAACAGGGTTCTCCCGCAAGAGTGGAATAAGGTACCCAGTGGCTTCCACCTCCATCATGGAAATCTTCCTAGTTCATGATACCATTTTCACCCTTAGGTCTAAGTGTATGGAGAGTGTGTCTTTGCTAAAAGTTCTTCTGAATTTTGGAATTTTTATGACCTTCACCAATCTGTTTAAATCAAAATTCGTTAAAGGTTTATTAAAATCAATTGGACTGGGTGGCCTTACGTAAAGACCTTATTTGCCACGAGATATTTTTTTGACTCTTCGTTTCTTCTTCTTCAACCTGAACCCTTCATCTTCTTGTTATGTCTCACCATCTCGTTCAGTACCTTAGCCTCGTTCTGGCTCTTTTTAACTGCGGCGGCGATACTTGAAGTACCCCCATCTACACTGGCTAAGATGGGTCCGAACAATGCCAACAATGGTAGAAACCCACCTCGTTTCCCGATCTTTCTTGTTTTCAACCTTCTCTGTTTTTCCCGATCTTACTTCTTTTCACTTTGATCCCCATTTTCTTTTTTGTATATATTAATAAATCACTTCGACTTTACCTTTATCCAATTTCAAACTCATTTTTCTATCTGTGATCAACAACGCGTGGCACGTTTTGTTAGCTGGAACTGCGGCGTTAAATTTCAATTTCACTTGCACGTCTACTATACCGGACTGAAGTCTCTCCAATTGCTTGGAACAATCCAAAACCACTAGAGGATATGCCTTTTTAAACTGCACCGAATCAACGCACAAGCCCCTGACATCGTACAAAGTGCGTCTAAACTCATGAGCCATTCTGTACAAGATTGAGGAATCTTCACTAGCATAATTTACGTTCAAGTCCAAGAATGGGTAACATTCAGAATTTAAAGTCACGTGAGCATCTTGAAGTTTGCAATGATCGAATACCGCAGGATTTTTAGTTTGAGCGTATTTTCTGTTAGTCTGCAGAGATAGAATGACCCATCTACGTTTTTCAACAGCCGAAGTAGTGAGCACTTGCCAGGTGGAAGTAGTACTTTGAGGCAGTTTGCAACTATCATAATGCCAGTGTCTAAAACCCAAGTCCACGTTCATCTCACCATGTGTGTAACTAAGAAGTCTGATTTTTTGTTCATCGGATGTCGTTACGCGTGGTATGTGCCATTAAAAGCTGCTCAATTCGACTTTCCCAACTACATCTGCTGCCCTGAACACTGCATCGTCATTGCTCGCCCTAAACAACGTCAGGATATGCTTGGCTCCGTAGAGCACCTTGGCATAATTTTTGAAATTCCCATGAAGTGTTTTAATGGAAAGGGGAACGAGAAACTTCCTTTAGGTGTCGTCTCCTTCATGATGGTAAAATGCTGTAATTTGAATCCATTGTTATCGTCCAAGCTTGCACAGGAATATTCTGCAGCATCTAATGCTCAGCAGTTCCCCAACAACGACACTTGATCGCTCGAGCCGTACGTGAGGAGACTTTTCATGAGAGTCCCATAATCGGGGTAATTTACTTCATCACGAGCTTATTCCCCAAATGATATTTAATGCTGGAAATCAGGTATATGGGATCACTATTGACTAGAGACATTTCGTCCGCATCGAAAAAACTGCGACCATCAGACTTTTGTAACCTACCTTTAATCAGAAGATAACTAATCGCAACGTGTAGGAACAAGTCCTGGTTTTCGATTACAATTCTGATTTCGGAATTGACATTGTTTAGGTTGGTTCCTACTATCGGATTATATTCGTGAAATGCATAGCTTTCCACGGAGGAATCGTGCTGTACAGATTCGTTTATATTGAGTTAATCTTCCATTAAACTCGTCTTCTCGCTCTCGTTAGAAATTTGATGAATGCTTTTTTTTTGCCGTTAATTAATTATCGCTGATGAATCCTGTTTCAATTATTCTTTTTTTCTTTCGAATACCAACATTCTTTTTTATTATTTATAAAATTATTTTTTAGATCTCAGATGAAGTCGGTTGGTGAGCACTTCCCCGTTTAAATTTATCATCTCGTTATTTTGAGAAGTTAATCAAATACAAATGTTACGAATCTTGTTGGTAGTCACGGGAAGATAAATTAAATTTTGTGGGGTAATTATCATCTTATAACCCGGTGGCACTCCCGGATAGAAAACGTATATGCAAGGTTGAGTGTCATCATTCACGAAGGAAGACCCGATTATGTTGGTATGAACAAAAATTGTATTGAACGCCAATATGTCCACAGATTTTTGACCTTGCTGAGTTTTAGTATAAACTCCCTCAAGGAACCCCAAAACAGTTCCTAAGTTATTATCCCCTAGAAACGAAACACCATAAACCAATTATTTATAACCAAGTTTGTTTTTACGGTATTGTGGTTTGATTCTAAAACAATCAAATTTTTTTTCGTGACCACTTTGCTCCAACGTAGACTGTATATAATTATTCAAGTCTGAAATTTCGTATGCACTTGGAATGACCTGCACCTCCAGTTCGCTCAACCGTCGATGGTGTACGAAAATTCGTTATTGTCCTCGTGCACGTTGAAAATACTGCAATATGTATCCAACGAGACGAGTGCCATTTCATACCTTTTTTAGGGTTTAGATATATCGGTGTTTTCAAGTTACAGCTTAGTTCCACACCTAAGCCTGTTAGAATGATTGAACTTGAATCCACGACTTCCCTTTTTTAAATAATATTTACATACATTTTTAAGGGGAGGTTTACCCTGAAACATACCTCCCCTGTTTTTTTCTTGGGTTTTGCATCGTCTGGGTTTTCTGATGTGATGGGACAGCCCAATCGCCTTTTTACCCTACTCGCCCTACGCTCGAATTCTGTCCCCAGATCGGCCGCCCAGATTCTTTGCTCGTCTTGAAACCTGTCAGCGCCGCCTCACAAAATGGTTCCTTCCTCTTAAACACTTTTCTTTCGAAGAACGTGTTTGCAAACTCAACCTGGCCTCTGTCAAACCCAGATTCCTCCATGGAGATCTTATCCTCACGTACCAAACCTTAAACCACCACATTGACGTCCAGGCTGCTGACTTTTTCTGTCTTTCTCATACTATGACCAGGGAGCACCCCCTAAAACTCTGTGGATGTATCCCCTCCGGCAACGTGCGGCACAGGTTTTTTCTGAACGTGTGGTCGAAGCATGGAATGCCCTGCCCGTCTCGGTTGCTCTTTCCCCTTCGCTTGATTCCTTTAAAAATCGGGTGGACCACTTTCTTGCTTAGGCTTTTTTGGTGGATAGCCTATACTGCTGTTATAATAATAATAATAATAATAATAATAATAATAATAATAATAATAATGAATGAATTTTATTGCAGAAACGACTCGAAGTTTACTTAAAAACTTGTGTGAGTCTACAATATATATATATATTAGTTTACAATCTTAACTATATACATTATAAATTAGGACATAAATATGGAAATTGTGTGACTTGTATTTATTGTTAGTTACAACACTTTTAAATTCAGTTTGTTAGTTAATTAAATGCTACCTAACATGTCTTTTTAATTTCTTTTAAGTACTTCAAGGTTTTCAAACAATAACATATGCTTTGGTAAATTATTGAAAATGAAAGGTAGATAATAAGCCTTATTTCTTTGTCCGTATGTGTTATTCCATTTTGGTATTTTAAATCTCTGTGTTTTCATCCTCAGCCTATCTTGCTTGTGTAGATCATAATTTTTGTAGGTATTTTTTTAGTAATTTTTTGTTATGACAATATGGTCTCTTAACTGTTTAACCTTTAATATTTTATTTTCCTTAAAAACCTCCTCAGTTGATTTATTAACTTTTCCGACAAAAATTTTCACTATTTTATTTTGCACTTTCTGTAGTCTGTTTATTAAATATTCTGACGTAAAACCATACAATTCAATTCCATACCTTAGATAACTAACAATCCATGCCTCATATACAATCATTTTATTTTTTACATTCATGATATTCTTAAGTTTTTACAATCTTGGTATAATTTTACGCAAGTTACTTATTAAATTAATAATATGTTGTTTAAAATTCGAGTGTGAATCAATGTGAACTCCTAAATACTTTGATGATTGTTTAATTTCTATTTTTTTACATGTATCTTCACAGATGTGTTGATGTTTTCCACTTTTCATGAAGTAACAGTTTTCAGAATGATTTATTATATGTTTCCATTGAACATTTTTCATTTTAGGCACTGTTTGTTTATTTGCACCGTTTTATCTTCGCTGATATAAAGTTCATTTTCCATAAACCATCCGTTTAACATGTCAAAATCATATTGTAAGTTATTTACCACGTCTTCATAGTTATAATTTATAGATATCATTACTGTATCATCTGCAAATAGGTAAATTGAGGTTTTAGAAGTGCCATCATTAATATCATTTGCTTATATTAAAAATAATAGTGGTCCCAATACGGAACGTTGGGGAACTCCATTTTTACCTTCATTCAATTCACTATAATCATTTCCAATTTTCACTGTTGCCTGTCTGTTATTTAAATAACTTTTTATTAAATTGTATATTTTACCCCTTAGTCCTAAGGATTCACATTTTTTTAATAGAATTTCCTGGTCGAACGTGTCAAATGCTTTCTGGAGGTCAATCAATATTGCACCTACATATTTGCCTTCATTTAGTGCTTTCGTTATTATTTCGTTAATTTGTACTAATAAATCTGTTGTACCCTTATGCTTTGTGTAGCTATACTGTAGTTTTGAAAAATCATTAGTTTTCTCTAGGAATTCTGTTATTTTATTAGCAAAAAACTTCTCAATTATTTTATCAACAATTGACAGCAATGATATTGGTCTGTAATTATCTTTATCCAATTTATTCCCTTTCTTATAAATAGGTCTTAACACTTGTGTTTTCAGTTGTTCTGGCCATATCTCACAATCTATCATTTTATTAATAAGTTTACATACAAACACTGCTGTGTTTTCTTTGGTTTGTTTAAAATGTTCTGTTTTAAACCCATCTCTTCCGGTCGCAGTTGTTTCTTTTAGTTCAGTGATGATTTGGATAATTTCTTTCTCAGTAGCATAATTCACAAACATTGATTTCACATTACCCGTTTTTTTATTTTTGGTTTTCCCGTATACATCTTTGTAATGTTTTCCGTGTTTATAGTTGTATAACCTTTTTTCAAATTTTTTCTTCAGGTTTGGTACTTGGTTTGAGAAATTATCATTGAATTCATTCCTTACAGTTGCTACGTCTGTTCCATCAAATGTTTTCATTATGGTTTCATCAATATTTTTATTTTTACAATTTTTCCCTGTTATTTCTTTTATGACTTCCCATACTGTCTTGTTTCCTTTTTGTGCCTTTTCTAATTTTGCCTGATAATAGTTTTGTTTACATGTATTAATTTTTTTAGTTAATAAATTTTTCACTTTCCGGTATTGTAACATTTGGTCTTGGTTGATATTTTCTGATTTCTTTATTTGTTTCCATAAATTATTTTTCTTATTGATAAGTTCAATTACTTCTTCAGATATCCATTCTTTTCTACCCTTTATTTTATGTTTTTTGACTATTCTTTCTTTTTTGTTTTGTTCATAAATTTCAGTAATTTGTTGATTTATTGAATCGTACATTTTATTAGGACAGTCTAATCTATTTAATACATTCCATTTTTTTTTATTCATTTCTTGTACAATTTTTTTTATGATTGAAATGTATGTGCATCTTTTGTTCTTCTTGTACAGCTCTATGCTTTTTTTTTCCTCTATTCCACAACCAACACATTGTCAGGTAATGATCTGCAATTTTTTTTATAAGTGTAGCACCTTTTCCATCCCAATCATTATTTTTTTTTATACAAATATGATCAATGCAAGACTTTTGTATTGTTATATGTTGTTTTTTAACAATTTCTTCTCTGGTTGCTGAATCTATTACACTTTCAAAGCCTAAACTAGCCATTGTGTTTTCGTACTTATCAATAATATTTTGTTCGTACTTATCTTTATCACTGTCAGCAAGCTTTAATATATCAATATTGATATCACCAATTAGTATTACATTTTCATTAATTTGCCCTTTAATATTTAACAGTTTTTTAATTTCTTTAATAAATTTCTGTTTATCTGTATCTGGTTTCCTGTATGCTGCAAATATTTTAAATTTTTTATTACTATCACAGATAACAATTTTTAATCCATCATTTTGATCTATTTTTATTCTTTTTATTTCCCCCTCCAGCTTAATATTTTCGTTGATGTATATCATTATTCCACCTCCTCGTGCTGTTTGTTCCTTTGTTACTGCAAAATTTATGAAACCTTCCCATTTGTAATTTTCCACTTCCTTTTCTTTTATGTTTATCTCTGTTAGGACTATTATATCCCATTGTATTTTTGTTTCATTTATATGCCATTGTAATAATTCCCAATTTTTTCTCATGCTTCTTATGTTCACATGAATTATTTTAAAATTAACACAGTTTTCTGTATCTTGCACCACTGTATTTTGAAGTTGGTTTGCATACATGGTGTTAAGCATTTTAATCCACTCTTAAATCTTCTTCAGAACGCAGGATAATCACTTCATCTTCTGTTTCGTTTCTTCTCATCATTATCTTGCCACGAAGAAACCAGACATACTTGATGTTATTATCTTTTGCGAAGGTCTTTGTTTTCCAAAAGAGGTTCCTATAGAAAGGTGTCATGTTTTCATTTAGGTACACTTTACTTCTATCACCATTTCTGTACACATCATTGTTTGTCACAACCTTTTTTCGATTTTCCAACCATTCATCTCTATATTGTCTGCTTCTACATGGCAAAATTATGGCACTCTTTTTGTTCTTGTTTTTATTTGGAATTCTGTGTGCTGCCTCTACTTGATCTTCTCTGTAGCTTGTTATATTAAAGTTGTTTGCTACTTTTTGCACTACTTCCTTCAGGTTTTCATGAGGTAGCCAGTCTAACTGGTTGATTTCCAGATTTCTGTTTCGCTCATACTGTTCTTTTTCTCTGGAAGCCATTGTTAGATCTTGAACTGTCTTTCCTATATCTATGCTTTTGTCTTCTTTTTTCTCCAGCAGGAATAATCTTTCTTCCATTTCTTTCATTTTTTGTTTCATTTTTTCATTTTCTTGTTTCAAGTCTTGTTGTTCTTTACTCATGTAGTCTAGTGATTTAATAACTTCTTTCATTTCTTCTTTCGCTTCCATTAATTTATCATAAGCTTGCATCATTTTATCCATCTTCTGTTCTATTCTGTTCATTGTTATTTCTAGGTTTTTCAAACCAGTGATGTCTTGTGTTTCATCTTCAGTATTCTTTCCTTCCTCCTTCTTTCTATCTCCCCCAGTTGCACTGTCTCCATCTTCAGCTTCGTTGTCCTCATCACTATCTATTTCTTTGTCATCTCTTTCTTTCTCTGATAATGTTCTTGGTGCTCTACATCTTAGACATTTCCAATCTTCTCGCTTTTTTTGCCCTTTTGCTCGCCATGTACTTGCAGCTACATTTGCACATTCATAATGATATTTGGCTTTACATTTGCCACAGACTACATTGTCATTTTGATTGCCCAATTTATTTTCACACTGTCCACATTTTGACATGATTAGTTCTCTTGAGGGTTAGTCTGGGTTAATTAGTTGCAGTCTGGGTTGACACTTTGGGGGGGGGGGGGGATTGAGGCCTAATGGCGCGTCGACACTTTGTGCACTAGTTATATTTCTGAACGAATTTTCAAACGCAGGTGATTTTCTTCAATAATCATTTTCTTTGACAATTTTTTTACAGTTTGGTCTCAAAATTGTAATTCCTAAGTGCGATCTTCAGTTATTTTCACTGTGTTTAACTTGATATGCAGTTCCAGTCTACTACTCTAGGTTGATATTGGCTTCCCAATATGGCTGCTTAATTTCACTAACTTTCTCTGACTTGTGCACTCCAGTCAATTATTGTTCTATGGTCGTTTATGTTCCAAAAACGCACAGTCACTTCGCTAATAATGTACTCACTATCTTAATATTGGGCTTCCTGAAATCACTGGAGATTAATGCTTCACTCCAGCCGGTTAAATCCATTGGATGCATGTTCTTTCACTCACATTTTTCCATTTTTGAAGGGCCTCAGTCACTCGCGTTTTGAAGTCGACCATTGACATATAATACACAATAATAAATATAATATTATAATATTATTAATAATAATAATAATAATAATAATGTTCTTTATTGTTCTGCATTACAGTTACAGTTCGCATTGTACAATATGCACGAAATTCTAAATGAATTTGTGTGTGCATGGTTAATGAGTATTCAAATAATTAATTAAATAAATATATATACATATATAAACAATAAAACAGATAATATAATAAACAATAATAAATATAATATTTTAAATATAATAAATAATAATAATAATAATAATAATAATAATGTTCTTTATTGTTCTGCATTACAGTTACAGTTCGCATTGTACAATATGCACGAAATTCTAAATGAATTTGTGTGTGCATGGTTAATAAGTATTCAAATAATTAATTAAATAAATATATATACATATATAAACAATAAAACAGAATAATATTATATATAATAATTGTCATTTTATGTACTTAGTAAATAGTAAAATATGTTATAAATGTTTTGATACTTTTTTAGTTCGTTAGGAGCCAATTTATTATATCTTTATTCACCTTGTATGTGTTTTTAATTTTTCTTTGTTCTTCTGATAGTGTGTTAAATATGTGTGGGATTAAATATGCCAAATTTTTCTATCCATAGGAGTTTTGCCGTTGTTTTTTCGAACTGGTCTGGCAATAGGATATTTAAAATCATCATTAAAGTAATTTTGCATTAAAATATTAAAATTGAACATTTGTTTAAAAGTAAAGACTTTTTGCTCCTTCTGTAGTGTTTTAGCATTTTTGTTTTGGTTCCATCGTTGAATAACACTTTAATTGATTTGTTCTGAATAGTCTGTAAGCGATTAATTAAGCCTGTAGATGTAGATCCATAGATGTTGCATGCATAATGGCAGATAGAGATTGTTAGAGACTCCAACAGTTGTTTCTTTAGTTTTATTATTTAACATATAACGTATTTGATAATAAATTGGAAGAACCTTCCTAAGTCTGGTAATGAGGTTGCCAATATGCGAAAAATTCCAATTACTGTCAATCTCAAGACCTAGATATCTCGCATTTTTCACTCTATCCCGACTTTTACAGTCACATCCCACATGGTCTAAGCAATTTATGTCATCTGCTATAATTTTTAATTCTGTATCTGGGCTACATAGTAAATGTGATGCTTTTACGTGCATAAAACAGGTCTTTTGTATACTGATATGAAGGTCATTATTGCTTAAAAAGCAGTTCATTTTATCAAAATTTAATTGAACATTTTTAATCATTTATGTACTATCACTATCGACGCTTTTTGTAAGTCGATCATGACAGCACCAACATGTTTACCTTCGTTTAATACAATAGTAATATTGTTATTGATGTTATGGAGGGCGTTACACATCCGGTTCCTTGCTGATATCCAACCTGGAATTTATTTATCTTGCAAAATTTATTTAGAATTTTTTTTTATTACAAAATATTTTTCAACGATTTTATTTAATACTGGAAGAAGAGCAACCGATCTGTAGTTGTTTGGATTTTTGCTCTCACCCTTTTTGTAATTATCAGGCCAGATGTCCGTTTCAATAATCCTGTTTATTAATTTGACCATGAATTTAGTCGTGTTGCTATTAGTTTTAATAATGGAATAATAATAATAATAATAATAATAAATAAAATAAATAATTTCTTCCCAAATCGAAAAAGGAACCAAAGGGACGCACGTGTCACTTACAGTGGTCCTAAATAAATCCAGTACAATAAAGTTAAACATTGTTAGCGTGCAGAAACTGGAGTCATGTCTTAAAAACAAATTAACACTATATACAGAAAAAATACATTACAATATACTAACATCCCTCCAAACAAGAAAGGAAAGGATATCGCAGGTACGAGTCGGTGTTTAAAAGTTGGAAGGGAGTTGGCCATTCCAGCATGTCACTACACGGTTGGAAAAAAAGAATTTTCTACAACTTTTGTGAACCCTCCCAGGAACCAACTACAGGAGGGTTTCCCCCTTATGCGATCAGAAGCCCGTAGTTCGAAAAAGTTCTCAAAGTTTATCCCACTCTTGCCCCTTATCAGTTCATAGGTAAGGTGGATATCTGCCCTAAGTCCGCGAAGTTCAAGGGAGTCTAATTTAAGAACTTTAAGCGTGTTGTAGTGCGGTATGTGATAAAGACCTTTAAGTGTTTTGTTAAATCTACGTTGTACCGACTCGACCAGATCAATATTCCTACAAAGATGTGGAAACCATACCTGGGGACCATACCTATTTGCAGGCCTTTATCTTATTTTAGCTTTTTTTTTTAAAATAGGCTAAACTATATATCATCTATATTTTAAAAGGCTTTTGTTTGCTTCATCATTTAGTACCTGCTTAGGTATTTTTAGTTTCTTTCCTCATCCGAGACTAAAGATGTGGCCAACGCCGCCGACTAAAAATAAAACGACACGTTTGTCACGGCTAGCACAATAATTACTGCTGCACAAAGTGCCTGCCCTAGAAACAATCAACAGAGATTTTTCAACAATAATCGAAAGATTTAGCAGGTTGGTGTTGGTCTAAGACTTGACAACGCGACTAACGAAAATATAGAGGAGCACACCTCTAGCACGCACAGCGACAGCGATCTTACAACCATATTATAATCTGTTAGTTATCACAATGTTGTAAGTCAAAAAGTGTTAGCTCTAAGACCTACTTCATCGTTTAGGCCAAATTTTTAACTTTTATGCCAAATTTTTAGTTGTCATTTTTATTTCATAAGTAGCAGCTATGTTTGGGGTTAGGCACATTCATTAAAGCACCACTGTATCGAGATTACACGTTGTCGTGGCATATTGTTTTTTTCGTACTGTGTTGCAAACATGTCGTCTGCTCAATAGTTTAGTTTTATATGTATCGCTTCTCTGTGATACAATGATTTAGGTTTCGTACTCAGGATTCCCATCGCTCGTGCAAATGTCAGTTTCGTCGCCATGCTGAATGAAATCCCGCCAAGCATTTTTTTCAAATCATGCTAAGGTGTATCGTAGCGGAATCATTTTGTTTTTTATGGTTGCGATGTTCCAGTAGTGGTTAAAATGCGACAATGAAATGTTATTATTTAATTGAGTTACGTCGAAAAAAGTTATTCGCTATAAGGAAGCAACAATGTTTTAATTTTCCATGTTTTTTTAAATCTCACTTGACTGACACCAGCATGGTGTGTGCTTCTTTGGAATTCCTTACTTGAGTGTTAGGTCGAAAAATTCAAAAAATATTAATTTCTTCCGTAATAATAGTTTGATTAACGATAAATTCGATCTCGACAATACTTTTTTGGGTTTCAAGTTATGTAGCAAATTTCATTCCAATCCGACTTTTCGTTTGGGCTTCACCCAGACTAAAAAAAAATGCAACCATCGGACCAACCAACCAATATTTTGCAATTTTATGTCTGTTACAGGATATGCTACACTCGCTTCGCTTCGCCAATTAATGTGTTGCTACATGATTTATTGTACATTGTTATTTATTATGTTTTATTAATTTTTATTTAACAGTAATTTAATCTTTTATTATTGTTTTTGACCATGCCTAATGTATAGATAATATTAGACTGCGCTAATATCACCAGTTCCATTTTTGTCGCTTGGAGTTTTAGCCGTATGTAACGTAACGTTTCCGTGGCCTGTGTGATGAAGCAGTTCAGCACTCTGGCTATCAGTATCCTTGTTTGCTGATATCTCCCGATGAAGCAGGTCGGCGGGAATCCTCGCTCAAATACTCCGTCCTATGGTTGGTTTTAAAGATGTCCTTTTGTGTTACATTTGCATGGCACCACTCTAAGGTAAATAATTTTGTATGCTAAGTTAAATGACTATTATTGAACTAAGGCGTGATGGTCAACTCTGGTTAAACAGCACTGTCCATTGGAAGATGGACATAGCTGTTGTGTGCATTAAAAAAATTCATGAAGACGAGCGACTTATAACTTTTAACCATGGTCTTATTCACTTCAGTCTGTCTGAGGATGAAATCCTCCTAATGAAGTGCTGTTTTCCTCTTCTGAAGCACGGAGCTGAATGTTTTTCTTGATGCTTGGTTTGCTGCGACCCAAATGTGTTAAGCATTGAGCCGTCAAAATTCGTCCTTGCTTCATGCGACGTTTGTTGCTGATTTTTGCATGTGAAGTTTATCATGAGTGAATAACTGCGTCATCTATTCTTGAATGGCTGCACTTCGTAGTCGGCCGAATGTCTTTTTCGTTTTTCAGACAGTTATTATTGATAAAGTAATTCTAATTTTAATTTTTCCTGCCAAGTTGCAAGGCTTTACATTTGCTAGCAGAGATACGTAGTTGCCAATCTTTTGTCCAAATATCAATATCCTTGATAGCACTACATAAGGCGAGGTGGTCATGGATATCCTGTACAGTTTTGTATATCTTGACATCATCAGCAAATTTGGGATCATAACACCTGGAGTCTTACATGTCAAATCATTGATATATATGACAAACAACATCAGTCCCAAAACAGATCCTTGGGGTACTCCACTAAAAACTGCTTTAGCATCTGAAGTAGAAAGACCTACACAAACTGTCTGACTACGAGCAGTAAGAAATGACCTAAGCCATTTGAGGAGATCTCCATCATCCAGGATATCTGAGGACGTTTGAGGACATCTCCATCTCCATGACTCATTCTGTGACTAACTATTCTCAAGCTATGCCCTGGCAGTGTGCGGTGTCACGCCTCTTTATGGCCGGATGTGTTTGACTCTGAGAAGAATCGCTACATCGTGGCTAACATTCACCTAAACTATATAAAGCATATCTGGGGATGCAGGGTTGAGTCCCAACGAAGAATTGTGAGGGAAAGTGGACAGTGTCAATGAATTCCTGCAAAGACAGCAAACTTATATTGCAGACCGACCCATTCCTGTCTGCAGCACTATTCTTGGCACGTCAAGGGTATGCAACAGCTACCACTGAGGGCAAAGCAGTGCAGGGACATCAAACTATGAGGAACGAGGTGGTGCTTCATGCTGGTCAAACAACATGACAGGGCTGACACCTACGTACATGGAGAAGGTGAAGCCTGTGAATATGTTTCGACCAGGTAGGGTTCCTCTCGGTAAATACTTAAAGTCTAGTAGTACCGGTAAAGCCTAGTAGTACCGGTGCGGTCCCTTACCTAGCTAAAGATATCGACTTGATAGAGTCGGCCCAGCGAAAATTCACAAAGAGTTTGTCGGGGCTGCGTGAGGTAGACCATATAGAACGTTTATTGAGGACTGGTCTGGAACTGCTGGAAGTCCGAAGAATAAAATTTGATCTAATTCTCACTTTTAAGATTCTAAAGGGTCTGATTGCTGTTGACCTTCCTCTTTTTGATTTGGCCAACAGACTTCATTCCACTAGAGGACATTCTTTGAAGTTAGAAGTTCACAGATCGAATCTTGCTTGTCGAAAAAATTTCTTTTCACTTCCGGTCGTGAATGTAAGGAATGCTCTTAGCGCGGAAACGGTGAATCCTCGAAATGCGTTTGAATTTCGTAGAATTAAAAATAGGAAGTCCTTTATTCCCTTCTTGAAGACGACACAGTAATTGTAAAAGAGTTTCAATTTGTAGTCCCGGTGTTAGTGCCTCACACCCCTTCCGGCAACCATCCACAAATGGTGGTAATTTCCATTTTATTTATTTATTTAATAATATTTAATAATACTTTTATTATCTTTATTGAGATTGACAGTTGGTTTTAGCCAAGCTTTAAACTTGATGTATTTTTTTTTATTATTTTATTATTTTTTTTATTATTTTTTAAGAAACATTGACAATGATGCCTGGCTTTTCCCCCTCACTTGTCCTTCACGTTTGATGATGACATCGGGGACCATTATGTCCCTGATAGGTCTAACCTTGGTGGTAAGGCATTCGTGACCCCAACCCATTACCATCAACCCTTCCTCTGCAGCCGAGCCATTGTTTTCGTTTAAAACTTCTAAATTGTTTAACTTTTGTAATTTATATTTGTATTAAAAAACGCTTAAGCTTATAAAATACGGATGTAAGCCTTAAAAAACTTAAAGCCCTAAAGAAACAGATATTAGAAAAAGACATGTAAGCCATCAGCGTCGCACTAATACATGTAAAAGAATCTCCAGCGACCCAAAAAACAAGCTGGAGCTTCTTTTACACGTATTAAATTGAAAATCGGCAGTATGGCCATTTCTTGTTGTTGTTGTTGTTGTTGTTGTTGTTGT